>JARQOD010000418.1:0-155653 GCA_033576555.1 Oophaga sylvatica | reverse complement strand
AAAAAAAAAGGAACAAAAACAACAGTTAGCAACATCAGCATGTAAGTATAGAATAGATTTACCTGCAGATAACTGCTGAACTCAGGGTTAAATTTTGGGGGACTAGATGTGCAGAGACGTATAGTTAAACTCAGGGTTAATCTTGAGCTTGATGAGCTGCAACAGGAAAGGGGAGGACCGGGGTCAAAACTGCCCCTAAAGGGGGCCCAAAAATAATCCCTCACCTTGGGGGTACTGATAAGGGTTCAGGGGTTTCAATTCCACCAACCCTGTTATAACCCAAAACCCTGTAATCAGCCTAGAAGGTTCCTGATCCCACCAAAGGGATAGGGTGATCTCATAAATACACAGTTAAAATAAAAGACAGACGGATAACACTCGCTTGCATCACACTAAAACCCCAAAAGGAACAAAATGGTTTGGGGAAATAACTCTAACCAAGTTGACTTGAACAACTAAGGATCAAACTAAAGTTAAACAGATTCTTTCCCCTTCTGGGGGTCTGATGGGGTTTTCACTGGAAACTCCCCAAGCAGACAACCGGGAATTTAAAAAAAACCAATCAAAAAATAATCTTTTGCACCCGGGGGAGAAAGCCCCCCGCCCCAGCCCCGACACAGACAGAATTAACCCCCTAGCTGAAAAAAAAGAAAAAGCAGCCAGCTGTGGAAAGTAAAAATGTGAAACCCCGCGCGATTTCGGGGCAATGAAACCATGAATACCCCCCTTCTAGGGGGGGCCCTCCGGACCTCGGACCGGCCCCCCCCGGGTGATTCTTGGGAAGGTCCGAACCAAAACGATTTTGCGTTAAATCAGCGCGGGGGCCCACGCCCTCTCCTTTGGACCATACCCCTTCCATGCACCCAAATACTGAAGGGGGCCCGGGGATTCAGACGTGAGTCAAGACTTTTATACTTGAAATTCCAAGTTACCATTGGGGCCATCACAGGAGGAGGAGTAAGGGACGGTATGACTGTGCCACATACCTTTTAAGTAATGACTTGGGAACAATTATGAATTTTAAAGTAGGGGGGGTCCAGCGAATGCCACAGGATTTAAAATTTTGGAACTATCCTGTACGCCCGATGAATCTGGGACCAGTTTCCCCGGAGGGAACTTTAAGTTTTATATTCTGGGAGACAACCCCTCCCAAAGTTTACATTTAGTCTGGACCAGAAACTCTCCTCCTATCAGCCTCGTTTGTAACGGTTCCCATCGCATCGATTATTCAATACCCCTCCACACAGAAGAAAAGGGCGACGAGAAAACGCTCCCCTCGGAACCCAGAAGGGCCCCCCCCCTAGAAAGTACAAAACTGGGGTGGAAACCAATCCCCCAAAAAAGGGGACTTACCAGTGGACTCGCTCCGCCTGTTGTTAAGAGCGAACTCTGCCAGAGGCAAGAAAGAAGACCAGTCCTCTTGGTTCTCTGAGACAAAACACCGGAGATATGTCTCTAAGCTCTGATTCAGACGCTCTGTCTGACCATTGGTCTGCGGATGAAAAGCCGAGGAAAATGACAATTGCATCCCCCGACGTAAACAAAATGCCCTCCAAAATTTGGACACAAACTGAGACCCCCTATCTGACACCACATCAGAAGGCAACCCATGAAGTCTAACGATCTCCCTAATGAACACCTGCGCCAGAGTTTTAGCATTAGGGAGTGCAGGAAGAGCAACGAAATGTGCCATCTTACTGAACCTGTCAACAACCACCAGTATGACAGTATTCCCTGACGACGGAGGAAGGTCCGTAATGAAGTCCATAGATAAATGAGTCCATGGACGCTCCGGAAGTTTCAAGGGTAAAAGGGTCCCAGACGGACGGGTATGAGGAGTTTTAGAGCGAGACACACACCCACATGACGCGACAAAAGTTATAACATCTTTATTAGCATTAGGCCACCAAAACCGGCGAGAAAGGAGATCTAAAGTAGCCTTACTCCCTGGATGTCCTGCTAGAGCAGAATTATGATGTGCCTCAATAACCTTTTGTCTCAACAGATTTGGGACAAACAGTCTCCCTGGAGGTCCTGCAGGGGCGTCCCCCTGAGCCTCTAACACCTCTTCCTCAAGCTCAGAAAATACAGCCGACACTACCACCCCCTCCTGAAGGATAGGACTCGGGTCATCCGTTTTCCCGGCCCTGGGAAACTGCGAGACAAGGCATCAGCCTTTACATTCTTAGACCCCGGGCGATAAGTGACGACAAAATTAAACCTGGTAAAAAACAAAGACCATCGAGCTTGTCTGGAATTCAGACGCTTAGCGGATTCCAAATACAACAGGTTCTTGTGATCAGTAATAACGGTAACCGGGTGGCCTGCCCCCTCCAAAAAGTGACGCCATTCTTCAAAAGCTAACTTAATGGCCAAAAGTTCCCTATTGCCGATATCATAATTCCTTTCGGCGGACGACAATTTCTTAGAAAAGAAAGCGCACGGATGCCATTTACCAGGGGACGGACCCTGGGACAATATAGCACCCACCCCTAAGTCAGACGCATCCACCTCCACAATGAACGGCTGAGATGCATCTGGTTGGATGAGAACGGGTGCCGAAGCAAAACATTTCTTCAAAGAGGAAAAGGCTTGGCAAGCTTTGTCCGACCATTTAGAAAAATCCGTCCCTTTTCTTGTCATGTCAGTGAGAGGTTTGACGACAGATGAGAAATTACAAATAAATTTCCGGTAGTAGTTAGCAAACCCCAAAAAACGCTGCAGAGCCTTAAGATCCCCTGGCTGATCCCATTCAAGCACTGCTCTCACCTTTTCAGGGTCCATACGGAAACCGGAGGCTGACACCAAAAAACCCAAAAACTGAAGTTCCTGTACGGCAAATACACACTTCTCCAGTTTGGCGTATAGTTTATTGTCTCGCAAGAACTGCAACACCTGTCTCACATGCTCCTGATGAGACACAAGATCTGGCGAGTAAATTAAAATGTCGTCCAAATATACAACCACAAACAGCCCCACAAGGTGACGAAAAATGTCATTAACAAAATGTTGGAAAACTGCTGGTGCAGTAGTCAGACCAAAAGGCATGACTAGGTTCTCATAATGTCCCTCCGGCGTGTTAAACGCCGTTTTCCACTCATCCCCTCTTTTATCCTAATCAGATTATACGCCCCCTGAGATCCAATTTAGAAAACCATTTGGCGCCAACAATTTGATTGAAGAGATCAGGAATAAGAGGGAGTGGATACGGATCTCGAACAGTAATCCGATTAAGTTTGCGGAAATCCAAGCAAGGGCGTAGGCCTCCATCTTTCTTCTTCACAAAGAAGAACCCCGCGGCTACTGGGGAAGATGAAGGTCTAATATGCCCTTTGGCCAGACTTTCAGAAATATAATCTTTCATAGCATGCCTCTCAGGACCAGAAAGATTATACAACCTAGCTTTAGGCAACTTAGCATCAGGAAGGAGATTAATAGAGCAGTCATACACGCGATGAGGAGGCAACTCCTGACACCCCTCCTCAGAGAAACATCCCCAAAATCCTCCAAAAAAGGAGGCAATGTACTAGGCACGACCGCACTGATGACTGTGTTCATGCAGTTGCTTTTGCAAAACTCACCCCATTGGCTTATTTCTCTGGACTGCCAATTAATCACAGGGTTATGTTTAACCAACCAAGGAAGTCCCAACACAATGGGAGTAGGTAGACCCTCCAACACATAACAAGATAATTGTTCCCTATGTATTGCCCCTACCCGAAGGTCAATGTTATGAACCTCATGAACAAAGCTACCTTGGCCGAGAGGCCTGGCGTCAATGGAGAATATAGGGATCGGTTTGACCAATACACTCAGATGCATACCTTGAGCCTGAGCAAACTGAGCGTCAACCAGATTAGCCCCGGAACCACTATCCAGAAGAACAGACAATCTCTCCACTCTCGTACCAACTACCACCTCCACTGGTACAAGGAACTGAGAAGAACTGGCGGATGAAATACATACTCCCAGGTTGTCGTCCACCACACAACCTGGGATTAACAGTTTTCGGGCGACTTTTGGCTCAACAAGGCACGGGATGGACATTCTCCAACAAAATGTCCTTCTTTCCCGCAGAAAAAACATCTTCTAGTCCTGCGGCGTACCGCCAATCCCCTCCTACGAAATGATGTCCCTCCCAACTGCATAGGCTCATCCGAACAGACAAGGGGAACCTCAACATAAGGGACTTTAGTGGTAGGTGGAGAAACAACAGGGAGTGGGGTTACCTCACCCCTCTCCCGAAGCCGTCTATCAGTACGGATAGCTAAGGCCATAGCAGCCTCCAGAGAAGGAGGAGACTCATACTGAGCCAAAACGTCTTTTAATTTATCAGAAAGCCCATGACAAAACTGGCTCCTGAGAGCTGGGTCATTCCACTGAGTATCTGTGGCCCATCTACGAAACTCAGAAGCAAATTCCTCTGCCGGACGATCTCCTTGCTGTATCTTACGTAATTTTGTCTCAGCAAGAGAGACCCGATCTGGGTCATCATATACCAAACCCAGGGCAGTAAAAAATTTATCTACAGACAGTAGAGCCGGGGATCCCGGAGGAAGGGAAAATGCCCAGGATTGAGGGTCCCTTGCAGAAGTGAGATAACAATTCCCACTCTCTGCTCCTCACTCCTGATGATCGAGGCCGAAGCCGAAAATACAATTTACATGCCTCCCGGAAGGTGAAAAATTTGTCTCGCCCACCAGTGAACCTGTCCGGGAGAGCTACCTTAGGTTCAACTCTGGTTTGCTCCAGGGGAGACAAAACTTTGGACTTAATGTCCGTCAGATCCATGGACAATCCCTGCAACTGCAGAGCCAGCTGGGCCACTGGATCCATGGCAACTGGAGATAATTTTTAGTGGCCAGTGAAAATGTCACGCTGTCTAATGATATGTATACAATGTCAGTAAACTATTAATACAGGAACAACACAACAACTAGTATAGCAACATCAGCATGTAAGTATAGAATAGATTTACCTGACACGATAACTGCTGAACTCAGGGTTAATCTTGAGGACTAGATGTGCAGAGACGATATAGTTGAACTCAGGGTTAATCTTGAGGACTTGATGAGCTGCAACAGGAAAGAGGAGGACCGGGGTCTAACCTGACCCTAAACTGGGGTCCTAACTAATCCCTCACCTTGGAGGTACTGATAATGGTTCAGAGGTCCAAGTCTCCAACCTAACCCTGTCTCCTATCAGACCCTGAACCCTGTAATCAGTCCTAAGAAGGATCCTGACTACCACCAAAGGGATATGGGCTGATCTCAGCTAAATACACAGATTAGACATATAAGACAGACAGGATAACACTCGCTTGCATACACACTCAAACACCAAAGGAACATAAATGGTCTGGGAAATAAACGCTAACCAAGTTGAGCTTAGAACAACTAAGGAGCTCACAACTAAAGTCTAAACAGATTCATTCCTATCTGTGGTCTGCATGAAGGTTTCACTGGCAACTCCCCAAGCAGACAACCAGGAATTTAAAGGAAACCAATCAACAAATAATCAATTGCAGCCGGGAGAAACTGCACCCAGTCCCAGCACCGAGCACAGACAGAATTAACTCCCTAGCTGCCAAACACAAAGAAACAGCAGCTCAGCTGTGAGAAGTCAAAATGTGCAACCGCGACGATCTTCGTGGCAATGCACACATGACACCATCCTCTCACATTAACCCCCCCAGTGCCCTAGCCCCACAATACCCCCATCCTCTTACATTCACCCCAGTGCCCTTTAACCCTCCCCCACAATACCCCATCCTCTCACATTAACCCCCCAAGTGCCCTAGCCCCCACAATACCCCCATCCTCTTACATTCACCCCAGTGCCCTGTACCCCTCCCCCACAATACCCCCATCCTCTCACATTAACCCCCCCCAGTGCCTTAGCCCCCACAATACCCCATCCTCTTACATTCACCCCCAGTGCCCTGTACCCCTCCCCCACAATACCCCCATCCTCTCACATTCCCCCACAGTGACCATGACATGCCTGAGCAGAATGAATTTAATAAATTCCATCCCCTCTTACCATGAAGCTTGCAGGCAGTGGCTGAGGCAGGAGCAGGAAGAGTCCAGTGTCTGCACACAGAGGACACTAGGACCCAGTGTGGCTGAGACAACCAGAGCCTGCACGACAGAAAGTGAAACTACAGCTGCTGTGGCCAGGAAGAAGCTCCTCTGATGAGACAGCAGCTCCGTGCACTGCGCACACAGACAGGCACTGCAACCTGGGGCAGAGGGAGCCGCCATTGTGCTGCTCTCTCTGCTCTCTTTCATTGTGTGCCCCTGCTTCTAGGGGGGGCACCTTCCCCCCCTGCCCCACGGTGGGTACGCCCATGCATGGACACATGGACATCTCCGGTACCGTTTTTTCTAGTACTGGAAATATCATTCAGGACATGTGAAACCGGCCTTAAAATGATCAGGTTTATGACCGCGTTCTAGTCTTCCTAAGTTTTCGATACCGAAGAATGCTGTAGGTTTTGATTTTGATAGTCTTGCTAGTAGAACTAATGGGAAGACGGGCAGTATGAACAGACCCTTATATTAATAAGATGGCCAGATTTGACAACACTCAACCTTTCGTTTTATTTATTCATGTAGTCCTTTTTATGTGTACAAGACAATAAAAACTAATGAAATGAAAAGTGCTGCTGAGAGATAATTCAGCATCTTGACTATTATTCTCTTGTAGACAAAGGTCTCCGTGTTGCTATTAATAGCAGCTGAAATGCTACACCTAGCCACACGCTTATATGACTTTCAAAGAGCATTGCTCAACTGCATCTAAATATATTAAGCCAGTTCAAGTTCATGACTTGTCTGTGCACATCTAGTGTTTGGCAGCCAACCATTTCTCAATACATTTTTCTAATGTCATCAATTAACATTTTTGTATAACTACAGTCATCTTGAGAGAAAGGACAATAGTACATTTAGTACATATACTAACAGTTATATGTGCCTAATGAACAGCTTCAGCTTTTAACATTTTCTGCATTATTTTAAAAAATAATTTGCATAAAAAGTTGCGTAACTTTGTAACTACAGTGAAGGAAATAAGTATTTGATCCATTGCTGATTTTGTAAGTTTGCCCACGGACAAAGACATGAACAGTCTATAATTGTAAGGGTAGGTTACTTTTAACATTGAGTGATAGAATATCAAAAATAAAATCCAGAAAATCACATTGTTAGGGTTCGAGTTCCCGCTGCTGCACAAGGGGAGTCTCGAACCAGCCCCGCTGCGGTCTCCCATTCATCTCCGGCCGCAGTTGAGCCTGCTCTGCAGAGAAGTCAGTCCAAGCATCTTGGCCACTCCAGTACTGTGTAATGACTTGCTGCTGCCTTTCCTGGATCTGGTATTATAGCCAGTGCTGGAGCAGACGTCTTTGGGACAAAGTCCGGCGTTTTCCCTTCTAAGCATGCCCAGAGTGAGATCTCTCATTGGAGATAAGGGGTCACATGCTCAGGTGCTACGGCAGCTCCTATTGGTCCGCCACGAAGGCCCTGTTACTACTGGTGTTCTGGAGCAAATTTCATTGGTCCTTGTTTCTGGCAGGTCCTGTAGCTGTTGCTATAAAAGGGTAGCATGCCTGGGCCGCCATGCGCTAATATCAATCATTGTATGCTATGCGCCAGTGTGGTCATGCGTGTGTGTGGTTAGGGACCCGCTGAAATAAGCCACTAGAATACCGACTTAATCGGTGAGGAGTTTGGTGTGCTAGCTGGTCAGGGTCGGCGTCCTAGATGCCCTAGATTACCGGCATAACCGGTGAGGAGTTTTGATTGCCGTATTCAGGGTCTGGCGTTCAGACGCCATAGATTGCGGGTGACTCCCGCGAGGACATTAGCACATGATCACGCTTTATGTATGCTTAGCACTTAACTGTGTACCTTAGAGCCTGACAGGACACAGCACTTTTCCTCAGCGGCCCTGTGACGTAACAGGGTTCGCTTTCAATGCTAGACAGCGCCCTAGTGTATTTTCTTTGCGACTCAGTTGTGTCTAGTGAGTTCGCACACATCGCCATATAGCGCTGCGGCTCTCCTTCTAGCGGCTCTGTGGAGTAACAGAGTTTGCACTTATTGCCACAGCGCGTTACTGCGTTTATGTTGGTGACTCTGCGGGATAACAGAGTTTGCTTCTTACGCCATTTTTACTAGCAGCAGGCACCGCTTGCACGGTGGACCCCGGGCTGCGAACGCACCTCTCTACATCATATATTTGGTTTGTTCTGCAGACCCTTAACATAATATTAGCGCCAGGGTCTGGCTAGTAAAATGGCGGATGACCACCGTCTAAGGCAGTACATCCAGCAGCTGGAGGGTAGGTTGGCTGCTCTTGAGCGCACAACCTCAGCTGTGGATGTTACCGCAGTCGCTGTTCAGGCTGCTAGCGTGGCTGCAGCCAGTTTGTCCTCTGCCACCTCTGCCCCTACGTTATCCCACCTCCCGCTTCCTGACAAGTTTGCCGGTGACAGCAAGCAATGTCGGGGATTCGTGAGTCAGTGCTCAATACAGCTCGAGCCTCTGGCTGCACGTTTCCCCACGGATCGGGCACAAGTGGGTTTTGTATTATCTCTACTCTCGGGCAGAGCATTGGAATGGGCAACACCGCTGTGGGAGCGAGACGATCGTGTGGTGCGGAGTGCTTCTCGGTTTTTAGAGGCTTTGAAAAAGGTCTTTTTAGGACCTCCAGTCACGCACGATACTGCGCTCCAACTGCTGGCAATGTCACAGGGCTTGTCCATGGTCAGCCAGTTCTCAGTCCAATTTCGGACTTTGGCCTCTGAATTAGAGTGGCCAGATAAAGTTCTTATTCCAGTGTTCTGGAAAGGACTGGCAGATCATGTAAAGGACGCTTTGGCTACCAGGGAGATTCCTGCCACACTGGAGAAACTCATTTCTATATCTACCCGCATCGACCTCCGTTTTCACGAGCGGAGGTTAGAGCGGACCCAGTGTAGGCAGAGGTTTCGGCTGGCACCCACCTTTGTCAAACCTCTTGAATTTCCCGTTCGGGCGTCCGACTCCCCAGAGACCGTGGAGACTTCTCGAGTGGAATCTAAGTCTCGGACCACTCGAGTATCCGTGGTCTGTAGAGTGTGCCAGCAGCCAGGACATTATGCCAATAGATGTCCCCAGCGATCTCGTACACGTTCGCGTCTAGTGACCATGGGAGGAGGTTCACTAGAGTCAACAGCATTCGCCTCCAAGCTGTCCTTTAAAGGGACAATCTCTTTTGGTCAATCCACTCTAACAGTTGAGCTTTGTGTGGATTCTGGAGCAGAGGGGAACTTTATGTCCTCTGCTTTTGCTCTCCGTCACACAATACCTCAGGTGATGCTCACCAAACCGGTGACTGTTCGAGTGGTGAATGGCTCCATACTGCCCTCACAGATCACACATCAGACAATCCCTCTCACATTAGCTATGTCTTCTTCCCATCAGGAGATTATTTCTTTCCTTGTCCTTCCTGAGGGTATAGATGAGGCTCTGCTGGGAGTACCCTGGCTTCGTCTTCACTCCCCACATATTGAGTGGTCCTCTGGGAAGATACGGGGTTGGAGTGAGTCTTGTAGAGGTAAATGTGTGAGGGAGTGTGTTCAGGTTGCTACTACAGGGATACCCGCAGATCTCACTTCCCTGCCCAAGTGCTATTGGTCCTATGTAGACGTGTTCTCCAAAAAGGCTGCGGAGACTCTTCCGCCTCACCGCCCCTATGACTGTCCTATTGACCTCTTGCCTGGAGCAGAACCTCCCCAGGGAAGGGTCTATCCTCTCTCTCTCCCGGAGACGGAGGCTATGTCCCAATACATTCAGGAAAATCTGGCAAGAGGGTTCATCAGGAAGTCAGTGTCACCTGCTGGGGCAGGGTTCTTCTTTGTGCAAAAGAAGAACGGAGAATTACGTCCCTGCATAGATTACAGGGGTCTTAACGCCATTACCGTTAAGAATAAATACCCGCTGCCTTTAATTTCTGAGCTCTTTGATAGGCTTCGGGGAGCAAGGGTATTTACCAAATTAGACCTGCGGGGTGCTTACAACCTGATTCGCATCCGCGAGGGGGACGAGTGGAAGACGGCTTTTAATACCAGGGATGGGCACTATGAGTATCTGGTGATGCCCTTTGGGCTCTGTAACGCCCCAGCCGTTTTCCAAGACTTTGTTAATGACATCTTCCGGGATATGCTTTCCACCTCGGTCGTGGTCTATCTGGATGATATTCTCATCTTCTCTCCAGATATTGACTCCCACCGGAAAGATGTCTGCAGGGTCTTCGACCTCTTGCGGGCAAATTCCCTTTATGCAAAGTTGGAGAAATGCGTGTTTGAGCAGGAGTCTTTACCATTCTTGGGCTATATCATCTCCGCCCAGAGATTGGCTATGGATCCTGCCAAATTACAAGCTGTGATGGACTGGCAAGAACCTCATTCCCTTAAAGCGGTGCAGCGCTTTATGGGGTTCATTAATTACTATCGCCAATTCATTCCCCATTTCTCAACTTTGGTAGCTCCCTTGGTAGCCCTCACCAAGAAGGGAGCAAATCCCAAATTGTGGTCTGAGGAAGTCTCCAAGGCTTTCATCTCAATTAAGTCTCAGTTTGCTAGAGCTCCCATTCTACGCCGCCCTGATGTTGATAAGCCATTCATATTGGAGGTGGATGCTCATCCGTTGGTGCTGGAGCAGTCCTCTTTCAAAAGGATGCTCAAGGTCGAAAGCATCCTTGCTTCTTCTTCTCCAAGACCTTCACACCAGCGTAGAAGAATTATTCCATTGGGGACAGGGAGTTGTTAGCAATGAAATTGGCTTTCTCTGATTGGAGACATCTGTTGGAGGGGGCTCGCTTTCCCTTCCAAGTCTTCACTGACCACAAAAATTTGGTATATCTTCAGACAGCCCAGCAGCTAAATTCTCGCCAGGCCAGATGGTCCTTGTTCTTCTCCTGGTTTCATTTCACACTGCATTTCCTCTCGGGAGAGAAGAATATTCGTGCCGACGCTCTCTCTCGCTCTGTGGTGTCCTCTGAGGAGGAGGTGGAGGAGCCTCGGCTTATTGTCCCCACAGAGAGCCTGAGAACAGTGGCCCCGGTTTCGCTAGAGTCTGTGCCCCGGGCAAGACTTTTGTACCTACCAACTTGCGACCGGAGGTACTCTCTTGGGCACATTCGTCAAGGGTGGGTGGACACTTTGGGGCAAAGAGGACATCTGAATTGCTGGCGAGGACATACTGGTGGCCGCATATGATCCGTGACGTGGGGGACTATGTTGGGGCGTGTGTCTCCTGCGCCAAGAATAAGTCTCCATGACAACGGCCAGCTGGGTTACTTTACCCTTTGCCGGTGGCAGACAGGCCCTGGGAGATGGTTGGAATGGACTTTGTGGTGGGCTTGCCCAAGTCTCGGGGTTGCACCATCATTTGGGTAATCACCGACCATTTTTCCAAAATGGTGCATTTGGTGCCGCTACCACGGTTACCTTCTGCACGGGCTCTGGCAGCGTTGTTCGTTAGGCACATCTTCCGTCTACACGGCATGCCGGACAAAATTGTCAGTGACCGAGGTCCCCAGTTTGCGTCTCGGTTCTGGAGAGAGCTTTGTCGTCTACTCAGTATTGAGTTAAATCTCTCTTCAGCGTACCATCCTGAGACGAATGGGTTGGTAGAGAGGGCCAACCAGACCTTGGTCACCTATCTACGACATTTTGTCTCTGCCAGGCAGGATGACTGGGCATCCTTGCTACCATGGGCTGAGTTTGCACTAAACAATGCTGTGGCTGATTCCACCGGACAGACTTCATTCCTCCTAAACTACGGTCAGCATCCGCGGGTTCCGGTGCCCATGCCTGTGTCTTCCGCCGACTCCAGGGTGGCAGACTGGGCTGTGGAGGCACGGGACATTTGGGACCGTACCCAGGATGCGATTCAGGCATCCAAGGAGAGGATGAGGTCCTCCGCCGACGCACATCGGCGCCCCGCTCCAAAATTTGCTCCTGGGGACATGGTGTGGCTCTCCGCCCGTAACATCAGGCTGCGAGTTGAGTCCACTAAGTTGGCACCCCGCTACCTGGGTCCTTTCAAGGTCCTCGAGCAGGTTAACCCTGTGGTATACCGTTTGGCTCTTCCACCACGCCTGGGTATCTCCGACACCTTTCACGTATCCCTCCTGAAACCCGTGCTCATGTCCCGGTTTTCTGAGTCATCTGCCGGGACATCGGGTTCATCTACGGATGACCATGAGGTGAACGCCATCATAGGGTGTAAGGTGGTACGGGGCAAAAAGTTTTATTTGGTGGACTGGAGGGGCTATGGGCCTGAGGATAGGTCTTGGGAGCCTGCCGAGCATATTCACGCTCCCAGCTCATTGCTGCCTTTGAACACAGCGAGGCCCAGAGAAGGGGGGGCCCTAGGAGGGGGGGTAATGTTAGGGTTCGAGTTCCCACTGCTGCACAAGGGGAGTCTCGAACCAGCCCCGCTGCAGTCTCCCATTCATCTCCGGCCGCAGTGGAGCCTGCTCTGCAGAGACGTCGGTCCAAGCGTCTTGCCCACTCCAGTACTGTGCAGTGACTTGCTGCTGCCTTTCCTGGATCTGCTATTATAGCCAGTGCTGGAGCAGACGTCTTTGGGACAAAGTCCGGCGTTATCCCTTCTGAGCATGCCCAGAGTGAGATCTCTCATTGGAGATCAGGGGTCACATGCTCAGGTGCTACGGCAGCTCTTATTGGTCCGCCATGAAGGCCCTGTTACTACTGGTGTTCTGGAGCAAGTTTCATTGGTCCTTGTTTCTGGCAGGTCCTGTAGCTGTTGTTATAAAAGGGTAGCATGCCTGGGCCGCCATGCGCTAATATCAACCATTGTATGCTATGCGCCAGTGTGGTCATGTGTATGTGTGGTTAGGGACCCGGCTGAAATAAGTCACTAGAATACCGACTTAATCGGTGAGGAGTTTGGTGTGCTAGCTGGTCAGGGTCGGCGTCCTAGATGCCCTAGATTACCGGCATAACCGGTGAGGAGTTTTGATTGCCGTATTCAGGGTCTGGCGTTCAGACGCCATAGATTGCGGGTGATTCCCGCGAGGACATTAGCACATGATCACGCTTTATGTACGCTTAGCACTTAACTGTGTACCTTAGAGCCTGACAGGACACAGCACTTTTCCTCAGCGGCCCTGTGACGTAACAGGGTTCGCTTTCAACGCTAGACAGCGCCCTAGCGTGTTTTCTTTGCGACTCAGTTGTGTCTAGTGAGTTCGCACACATCGCCATATAGCGCTGCGGCTCTCCTTCTAGCGGCTCTGTGGAGTAACAGAGTTCGCACTTATTGCCACAGCGCGTTACGGCGTTTATGTTGGCGACTCTGCGGGATAACAGAGTTTGCTTCTTACGCCATTTTTACTAGCAGCAGGCACCGCTTGCACGGTGGACCCCGGGCTGCGAATGCACCTCTCTACATCATATATTTGGTGCGTTCCGCAGACCCTTAACACACATTGCATAAATTATATAAATTTATTTGCATTTTAAGTATTTGATCCCCTACCAACCATTTAGAGTTCTGGCTCCTACAGACCAGTTAGACACTCCTAATCAACTCGTTACCTGCATTAAAGACAGCTGTCTTACATAGTTACCTTTATAAAAGACTCCTGTCCATGTAAGGAGGTGGCAGGTACCCTTGGTTGCTCCCTCCCCCCCCTTTTTGTCGTTTGGCCCCTGTGCACTTTTTTAAAATATGTTAAGTGTCAATATCTTAATGTAAAATGTCCATGTATTGCCATATGTTCTTATTGTGCTGTGTTTGCAATGTTTTCTTGTGTATTAACGTTTCATGTATCTTATGTACTTGCTTATGTGTTAGAGTTAGGGAAAGTACTAGTTAATTTTGTGGGCTAGGCCAGCAGCAGTAAGTACGGAAGAAGTAGCTTCTCCCAGTCAGAAGCCCCGGTACGTTAGCCCGAAGCAGACATATATTGCAGACGGAGCATTGCCAGACTCCCAGAAAGGAAAAATCTGTTGCACCGGACTCATGGACTTAAGAAGGACTTAAGGACCACAACACGGGCCCCAGGACTTCGGAGAGGCCCCCCCACAGAAGGGACTTTAACCCATTTCTGTCATCGGACGTACTGTCCTGTCCATGTGCCCTGAGACTTAATTCCCAGGGATGGGATAGTACGTCCTAGGGGATCAGCTTCGCTCCAGGGGGGAGCGCAGCTGATCGCGGCCGGGTGTCAGCTGATTATCACAGCTAACACCCGGCACTATGTGTCAGTAGTGGTCACGGACCGCTCCCGGCACATTAACCCCTGGCACACCGCGATCAAACATGATCGCGGTGTACCGGGGGCACAGGGAAGAATCGCGCAGGGAGGGGGCTACCTGCGTGCTCCCCTGAGAACCTCAGAACAGCGCGATGTGATAGCGCTGTTCGGAGGCCTTCCTCCCTGCAAGGCCCCAGATCCAAGATGGCCACCGGGACCTGCAGGGAGGTAGCTTCCTCAGTGCCTGCTGAGAGCAGTCGCTGAGGACGCCTGCAGCACTGCCTGTGAGATAGCTGGTCTCACAGAGTGCTATGCACACTCTGACATTCTACAGTGATGTTCCATCACTGTAAAGTAAAAAAGTAAAAAAGTTAAAAAAGTAAAAATCACAAGTGTAAAAAAAAATTCCAAAATAAAGGAAAAAAAATATTCCCACAAAAAATTATTTCTTCCTGTAAATAAAAAAAACAAAACAATAAACATACACATATTTGGTATTGCCCGTCCATAACGACCCGCCCTATAGAACTGTCCCACTAGTTAACCCCTTTAGTGAACCCCTTAAAAAACAAAACAAAGCAAAAAATCAATGCTTTATCATAATACCGCCGAGCAAAAAGTGGAATAACACGCGATCAAAAAGACCGATATAAATAAGCATGGTACCACTGAAAACGTCATCTTGTCTCGCAAAAAAACGAGCCACCATACAGCATTATCAGCAAAAAAATAAAAAAGTTATAGCTCGCAGAATAAAGCGATGCCAAAATAATTATTTTTTATATAAAATTGTTTTTATTACATAAAAGCGCCAAAACATAAAAAAATGATATAACTGAGGTATCGCTGTAATGGTACTAACCCGAAGAATAAAACTGCTTTATCAATATTACCACATGCGGAACGGTATAAACGCCCCCCCCAAAGGAAATTAATGAATTGCTGATTTTTGTTCATTCTAACCTCCCAAAAATCGAAATAAAAAGCGATCAAAAAATGTCATGTGCTGAAAAATGGTACCAATAAAAACGTCAACTCGTACTGCAAAAAATAAGACCTAACATGACTCTGTGGGCCAAAATATGCAAAAATTATAGCTCTCAAAATGTGATGATGCAAAACCTATTTTTTGCAATAAAAAGAGTCTTTTAGTGTGTGACAGCTGCCAATCATAAAAACCCGCTATAAGTAGTAAATCAAACCCCCCTTTATCACCCCCTTAGTTAAGGAAAAATAATAAAATTAAAAAATGTATTTATTTCCATTTTCCAATTAGGGTTAGGGTTGCGGCTAAAGTTAGGGTTAGAGTTGGGGCTAAAGTTAGGGTTAGGGTTGGGATTAGGATTAGGGGTGTGTTAGGGTTAGGTTTGTGGTTAGGGTTATTGTTAGGGTTAGGACTAGGGTTAGGGGTGCGTTGGGGTTAGGGTTGGAGTTAGAATTGGGGGGTTTCTGCTGTTTAGGCACATCAGGGGCTCTCCAAATGTGACATGGCGTCTGATCTCAATACCAGCCAATTCTACAATGAAAAAGTCAAACAGTGCTCCTTCCCTTCTGAGCTCTGCCATGCGCCCAAACAGTAGTTTACCCCCACATATGGGGTATCAGCGTACTCAGGACAAATTGCACAATAACTCTTGGGGTAAAAATTTTCTGTTACCCATCGGAAAATAAAAAATTGGGGGCGAAAATATAATTTTTCTAAAAAAAAAATGATTTTTTTTGTTTTTACGCTGTAAGTTATAAACTTCTGTGAAGCACTTCGGGGTTCAAAGTGCTCACCACACATCTAGATAAGTTCCTTGGGGGGGTCTGTTTTCCAAAATGGGGTCACTTGTGGGGGTTTCCACTGTTTAGGCACATCAGGGGCTCTCCAAATGCGACATGACGCTGGCAGACCATGCTATCAAAGTCTGCAATCCAAAACGTCACTACTTCCCTTCCAAGCCCCGTACAGTAGTCTTCTCCCACATATTGGGTATCAGCGTACTCAGGACAAATTGGACAACAACTTTTGGGGTCCAATTTCTCCTGTTACCTTTGTGAAAATAATATATTGGGGGCAAAAATATCATTTTTGCAAAAAAAAAAAAGGATTTTTTATTTTTACGGCTGTACGTTATAAACTTCTGTGAAGCACTTCGGTGTTCAAAATGCTCACCAAACATCTAGATAAGTTCCTTGGGAGGTCTATTTTCCATAATGGGGCCACTTGTGGGGGGTTTCTACTGTTTAGGCAGATCAAGGGCTCTCCAAACGCGATATGACTCCCGTAGACCATTCCATCAAAGTCTGCAATCCAAAACGTCACTACTTCCCTTCCGAGCCCTGACGTATGCCCATACAGTTTTCGCCCACATATGGGGTATCAGCGTACTCAGGACTAATTGGACAACAACTTTTGGGGTCCAATTTCTCCTGTTACCCTTGGTAAAATAAAAAGTTGGGGACAAAAAGATCATGTTGGTGGAAAAAATATGATTTTTTTATTTTCATGCTCGGGCGTTATAAACTTTAGTGAAACACCTGGGGGTTCAAAGTTCTCATCACACATCTAGATAAGTTCCTTGAGGGGGTCTACTTTCCAAAATGATGTCATTTGTGGTGTGTTTCTGCTGTTTAGGCAGATCAGGAGCTCTCCAAACATGACATGGCGTCCAGCCAATTCTGCGTTGAAAAAGTCAAACTGCGCTCCTTCCCTTCCGAGCTCTGCCATGCACCTAAACAGTAGTTTACCCCCACATATGGGGTATCAGCGTACTCAGGACAAATTGCACAATAGCTTTTGGGGTCTTGTTACCCTTGGGAAAAAAAATTGGGGTGAAAAGATCATTTTTGTGGAAAAAATATGATTTTTTAATTTACGGCTCTACGTTATAAACTTGTGTGAAGCACTTGGGGGTTCAAATTGCTCACCACAGATCTAGATAAGTTCCTTAGATGGTCTAATTTCCGAAATGGGGTCAATTGTGGGGGGTTTCCACTGTTTAGGCACATCAGGGGCTCTCCAAATGCAACATGGTGTCCAATCTCAATTCCTGCCAATTTTGGTTGGAAAAAGTCAAACGGCGCTCCTTCCCTTCTGAGCTCTGCCATGCACCCAAACAGTGGTTCCCCCCCCATATGGGGTATCAGCGTACTCAGGACAAATTGTACAACAAAATTTGTGGTCCAATTTCTCCTGTTACTCTTGGGAAAATAAAAAATTGGTGACTAAAAGATAATTTTTGTGGGAAAAAAATAGGATTTTTTATTTTCATGTCCGGGCATTATAAACTTGTGTGAAGCACTTGGGGGTTCAAAGTGCTCACCACAGATCTAGATAAGTTCCTCAGGGGTTCTAGTTTCCAAAATGTGGTCACTTGTGGGGGTTTTCTACTGTTTAGGCACATCTGGGGCACTGCAAACGAAACATGACCCCTATCAACGTTTGCATTCCAAAACGTTATTACTTCCATTCCAAGCCCTGCCATGCGCCCAAACAGTTTCCCCCACTTATTGGGTATCAGCATACTCAGGACAAATTGGACAACAACTTTTGGGAATTTTTTTTTTTTTCACACCCAGGCATTATAAACTCTTGTGAAACACTTGGGGGTTCAAAGTGCTCACAACAGATCTAGATAAGTACCATAGAGGGTTTAGTTTCCAAAATGGTGTCACTTGTGGGGGGTTTCCACTGTTTAGGCGCATCAGGGGCTCTCCAAATGCGACATGGCGTCCAATCTCAATTCCAGCCAATTTTGGTTTGAAAAAGTCACACGGCGCTCCTTCCCTTACGAGCTCTGCCGTGTGCACAAACAGTGGTTTTCCCCCACATATGGGGTATTGGCGTACTCAGGAGAAATTGCACAAAAACTTTTTCTGTCCATTTTCTCCTTTTACCCTTGTGAAAATAAAAAAAAGTTTGTAAAAGATCATTTTTGTGACTAAAAAGTTAAATATTAATTTTTTCCTTCCACGTTGCTTCAGCTCCTGTGAAGCACCTGAAGGGTTAATAAACTTATCGGATGTGGTTTTGAGTACCTTGAGGGGTGCAGTTTTTAGAATGGTGTCACTTTTGGGTATTTTCTGCCATATAGACCCCTCAAAATGACTTCAAATGTGAGGTGGTCCCTAAAAAAATGGCTTTGTAAATTTTGTTGTAAAAATGAGAAATCGCTGGTCAAATTTTAACCCTTATAATTTCCTAACAAAAAAAAAATTTGGCTCCAAAATTGTGCGGATGTAAAGTAGACATGTGGGAAATGTTATTTCTTAACTATTTTCTGTGACATATTTCTCTGTTTTAAGGTAATAAAAATTCAAAGTTTGAAAATTGCACAATTTTCAAAATTTTTGCCATATTTGTGTTTTTTTAAAAAATAAACGCAAGTTTTATCGAATAAATTTTACCACTATCGTGAAGTACAACATGTCATGAGAAAACAGTCTCAGAATCATGAAGATCCGTTGAAGCGTTCCAGAGTTATAGCCTCATAAAGAGACAGTGGTCAGAATTGAAAAAATTGGCGCGGTCATTAACGTGCAAACCACCCTTGGGGGTTAAGGGGTTAAGTATCCAGATTCCAGTGAGTGGACTACTGCAAACTTTGGCTACTGCGGCCGTTGTGGGTACAGCCGTGGCAAGTGTCAGGGAGCGAGCAGGAAGCCAGTGTTGAATTTGTCTTTTCAGTATTTTTCATGAATGTTCATTAAAAAGGTATTCCCTGTTGGAAAACAGCTGTATTCTTGAACTCTCATTGCCTGGACTGCGGTGACCAGAGGAAGAGAAGGTAACACGTGGGGGAAAAGCTGTGTCAGTCCTGTATTGCATATACAAGGGGCTGGAGTGTCTGCAGACTGTGTTTTGTGGGTGAGCTCGGTCAGGACTACCACCCCGGTTGCCCCTTGTTACATCCACAGACTCAATTAATCAGTCAGACTCTAACCTCTACAACATGGGCAAGACCAAAGAGCTTTCTAAGGATGTCAGGGACAAGATCATAGACTTTCACCAAGCTAGAATGTGCTACAAAACCATATACGCTGGGTGAGAAGGAGACAGCTAAGCAATAAGCAGAGAAGGACATAACTTTGGGAGGGGTGGACCTTTAACTTTTGCAATTTTGTTTGTATAACAGTGTAGACTTTAACCCCTTAACTACCAGGGGTATTTCTGTTTTTTCGTTTCTGTTTTTTTACTCCTCTTCTTCCCAGAGCCATAACTGTTTTATTTTTCCATCCATATGGCCATGCGAGTGCTTGTTTTTGTGTGACGAATTTTGCTTTTGAACCACACCATTGCATTTACCGTGTACTGGAAATCGACAAAAAAAATCTAAGTGTGGTGAGATTGCAAAAAAGTGCAATTTCACAATTTTTATCTACCATGTTCACTAAATGCTAAAACTGACCTGCCATTATGATTCCCTAAGTCATTAGGAGTTTGTAGACACCAAACATGTATAGGTTCTTTTTTATATAAGTGAAAAAAATCCAAAGTTTGTAAAAAATATTTTGGGACCCGTAGTGTCTCCATTTTTTCGGGATCTGGGTCTGGGTGCAAGCTTATTTTTTGTGCGGAACTGACGTTATTATAGATACTATGCTGGGATAGATGCGATGTTTAGAACTCATAGAATCATAGAATGGCAGAGTTGGAAGTGACCTCCTGGGTCATCTGGTCCAACCTACTGCTCAAAGAAGGATTCACTAAATCATCCCAGCCTCTGTTTGAAAACTTCCATTGAAGGAGAACTCGCCACCTCTAATGGCAGCCTGTTCCACTCATTGATCACCTTAACTGTCAAAAAGTTTTTTCTAATATCTAATCTGTGTCTCCTCCCATTCAGTTTCATCCCATTGCTTCTAGTCTTTACTTGTGCAAATGAGAATAAAGATGATCCTTCTACAATGTGACAGCCATTGAGATATTTGTAGACAGCTATTAAGTCTCCTCTCAGGTTTCTTCTTTGCAAGCTAAACATTTCCAAAATCCAGCAACCATTCCTCATAGGACATGGTTTGCAGACCGGAAGTAGAAAATTAGCAGACAGCACTCTCAGATAAGTGGCGCCCGTATTCGTTCCAAGGAACCCTCTTGGAAAAATAATCCAAATCAAAGAAAGGAAAACAGCGCTCCATCCAGGCATAGTTAGTGAAAAATAGAAGCTTTATTCCGCCATAGAAAATACAACGTTTCGATCCAGTAAAGGATCTTTATCAAGTATATCCACACAGTGCAACTGGTAGGCTATAAATAGTGTGGAGCTGAAATCAGATCCAATCACATCATAGCCACAACCCATACCACAATATAATATATAACACATACAAAATAAACATCAGACCTATAAAAAATCCATATCAAATAAACACATCCTTAACCCAAAATCCACAATATTAAAATAACATATATACAGTGCCTTGCGAAAGTATTCGGCCCCCTAGAACTTTTCAACCTTTTCCCACATATCATGCTTCAAACATAAGGATACCAAATGATATTTTTTGGTGAAGAATCAACAACAAGTGGTACACAATTGTGAAGTTGAATGAAATTTATTGTTTTCTTTAAATTTTTGTGAAAATACAAAACTGAAAATTGGGTCGTGCAAAATTATTCGGCCCCTTTAACATAATACTTTGTTGCGCCACCTTTTGCTGCGATTACAGCTGCAAGTCGCTTGGGGTATGTCTCTATCAGTTTTGTACATCGAGAGACTGAAATTCTCGCCCATTCTTCCCTAGCAAACAGCTCTAGCTCAGTGAGGTTGGATGGAGATCGTGAACAGCAGTTTTCAGCTCTTTCCACAGATTCTCGATTGGATTCAGGTCTGGACTTTGACTTGGCCATTCTGACACCTGGATATGTTTATTTGTGAACCATTCCATTGTATATTTTGCTTTATGTTTGGGATCATTGTTTTGTTGGAAGACAAATCTTTGTCCCAGTCTCAGGTCTTTTGCAGACTCCAACAGGTTTTCTTCAAGAATGGTCCTGTATTTGGCTCCATCCATCTTCCCATCAATTTGAACCATCTTCCGTGTCCCTGCTGAAGAAAAGCAGGCCCAAACCATGATGCTGCCACCACCATGTTTGACAGTGGGGATGGTGTGCTTAGGGTGATAAGCTGTGTTGCCTTTACGCCAAACATATCATTTGGAATTGTTGCGAAAAGTTCGATTTAGGTTTCATCTCACCAGAGCACGTTCTTCCACATGTTTGGTGTGTCTCCCAGGTAGCTTGTTGCAAAGTTTAAACAACACATTTTATGAATATCTTTGAGAAATGGCTTTCTTCATGCCACTCTTCCATAAAGGCCAGATTTGTGCAGTGTATGACTGATTGTTGTCCTATGAACAGACTGTCCCACCTCAGCTGTAGATCTCTGCAATTCATTCAGAGGGATCATGGGCCTCTTGGCTGCATCTCTGATCAGTCTTCTCCTTGTTTGAGATGAAAATTAAGAGGGACGGCCGGGTTTTGGTAGATTTGCAGTGGTATGAAACTCCTTTCATTTCAATATGATCGCCTGCACAGTGCTCCTTGGGATGTTTAAAGTTTTTGAAATCATTTTGTATCCAAATCCGGCTTTAAACTTCTCCACAACAGTATCACGGACCTGCTTGTTGTGTTCCTTGGTCTTCATGATACTCTTTGTGCTTCAAACAGAACCCCGAGACTATCACAGAGCAGGTGCATTTATATGGAGACTTGATTACACACAGGTGGATTATATTTATCATCATTAGTCATTTAGGACAACATTGGATCATTCAGAGATCCACAATGAACTTCTGGAGTGAGTTTGCTGCACTGAAAGTAAAGGGGCCGAATAATATTGCACGCCCCACTTTTCAGTTTTTGTATTTCCACAAAAATTTAAAATAACCAATAAATTTCGTTCAACTTCACAATTGTGTCCCACTTGTTGTTGATTCTTCACCAAAAATTTACATTTGGTATCGTTATGTTTGAAGCATGATATGTGGGAAAAGGTTGAAAAGTTCCAGGGGGCCGAATACTTTCGCAAGGCACTGTATATATATGAAATCACAATGTATGTTTACAATATCAGCCACAACGTCAGTGGCATAGTAGTATCCATGGGGATCAATGTCCAATCATTATCCAATGTGGTGGCATGAAGTTCCTCCTCATTCAACCGACATCCAATCCCAGGATCTGGAAAAACAGCGGCAAATATCAATGTATCCAATCGCAGTTTGCATTATATCCCAGGGAGAAGCAGCGTTCTAAAAGCCCTCCAATCAAATCATCCAGATTATAGTGAGGAATACTATCCATGGTAACCTGTTTGTCCAAACAAAACACTGCTATATGGTCACATGACTCACCCTGACAGCGATCTGTGTCAGGAAGTGCCGCCCATTGGTCTCCAACTGCCGACAGACAGATGTCTAAGGAGGAAGCCAGGATGCGCAGGCGCAGTGTGACGTACATCACAACCGGCCTTATGCATCCAACCCCCACCATGACATCACATGACCGGCGTCAGCTGACCAAAAGGTCCTCCCAGCTAGCACAGCATCGTATGTCTATAATGCAACTAAGCATTATTACCGCCATATAGTGCATATAGGAAACATGAATATAGCTAACACAGAAAAACCACCATATAGTGCACAACAACAGGATAAATATACACACAGATCTACATGCATTTATTGATTGGTCACATCAATCCCCATCATATGTGAACCCATATCTATAAATATCAAAAATAAATAAAATAAACAACAAAATAAGGTTGGGAGATAAAGGGAGAGAGGATATTATACAAATTAAACAATAGCAATCACCTATTGTCTGTAGTGATTACCCACATCACATATAATATTATATGTGGATATTATACAGATTAAACATTAATAATCACCTATTGTTTGTAATGATTACCCACATCACATATAATATATATAATCTTCCCGCTCCCTATCTCCACCGACCAGCATCACTAAATCCTATATATAGACAAAGAAAGAAAAACAGAAAAAGGACAATTAAAAATCTGAATATTAAAAACTGATGATGATGCAAAAGAAGAGGAAAGTATAAGGGGAAAAGAAGATTATGATGTACATGAATGTAAATTAAACTCAAGATTAAGACCCATGGGGTGTAATGTTCCCAGGGTATAAATCCACCTAAGTTCCTTTTTCTTAAGCATCTGTAATCTGTTTCCACCTCTCCTTTGTACAGGAACACTATCAATGACTCTAAAGGGTATGCCACACTAAACAATATCGCTAACGGGATCGCTAAAAAACGTCACTATTTAGCGATCCCGTTAGCGATATTGTTCAGTGCGGCAGCTTCCAGCGACGAGCTTCTGCTGTGATCTCGCTCGTCGCTGGAATCGCTCCGGACCCTATTTCATCGCTGGAGCTCCCGCTGGGTAAGTATCTTATCACTGTGTGGCACCTTTTCTTAGCGATTTAGCGGTACTTTTGTACCGCTAAAGTCGTTAAGAAGATCGCTAACGGCGATAGCGTCGTTAACTATATCGCTAAATGCGGCAGCATTTAGCGATATAGAAACAATCCCGCTAGCGATCTCATTAGTATGCAACGCTAACGAGATCGCTAGCGGGATTGTTTAGTGTGGCAGTACCTTAAACCGTAATGATTTACAGAATGTTTGTGTTCTAAAAAATGATTAGGTACTGGTAACTCCGTCAGTCCTGTCCTAATTGTACTTTTGTGTTTGCTAATGCGGGCCCTAACCTCCATGGTCATCTCGCCCACATATACCATACCGCATGGACACACAATCATATATATAACATAGCTGGAGGCACACGTATATCTTTCGTTCAAGAAAAACCTTTTACCAGCATGAGGGTAATTGCAAACCTCACCCTTCAACATATTATTACAACAAGCACAACCAAGGCACAGAAAATTTCCGTTCCTTGGAGTGCTTACTGTGCGCTGAATAGACATTTTAAAAGTAACAAAGTCGGATCTAACTAGCTTATCCCTAAAATTGCATCCCCTTCTGAATGACAACAACGGCTGAAATTCAAATTCCAGAACAGATGGCAAACCCTCTTGCAATAAAGGCCAATGTTTCTTCAAAATTCCACCAATCCGCATACTTGCAGGGTTAAACGTAGATACAAATGGAATACGTTTATTTGTACATCTGTCATTAGTCCTACACAGAGTTTCGTCTTGTGTTAGTTCCATAGCTTTGTCTTTGTATCTAAAAACCTCTCTCTTGGGATAACCACGAGAGATGAATTTCTGACACATCTCATTAAGTCTCACATCAACCCTTTCCTGATCTGACACAATCCTCCTGACCCTCAGCATTTGACACAGGGTAATGAATTAATCATTTGCCCTGGATGATTACTATTGTATAATAACAGACTATTCCTGTCTGTATCCTTCACATACTGTCAGTACTCAAATTACCATTATTTTTAAATACCAAAGTGTCTAAAAACTGTATCTGGACCAATTAATGGGTCAGGGTAAATTGTAACTCAGGATATATACAATTCAATTTCTGTTGAAATTTACACAGCTCCCCTGGATCACTGTCCCAAATCAAAAAAATGTCATCAATATATCGCCACCAGGCCCGGACATAGCGCCAAAAAACTGACTTGTACACATACTCGTCCTCAAGCACCGCCATGTAGATGTTAGCGTATGTCAGGGCCACGTTGGACCCCATGGTGGTGCCCCTCAACTGCAGGAAATAATCATCCCCAAACAGGAAATAATTCCTCCTGAGGATGAACTCCAGCAGGGTGAGGACAAGATGTGCACAGTCAGGAGCCATGTCCGAGCCTGATAGCACACTGGAAACCACTCGTAGGCCCTTGTCATGTTCTATTGACATACAGAGTAATACTACATCAAAAGAGGCCAATACGGTTGTATCAGTGACCTCAACATCCTTAATTTTTTCCAAAAAATCATTAGTATCCCTCACGTATGAGCAAGCAGTCTTAGCAAACGGACATAGAACCTTATCCAAAAAAATTGCTGTTTTATTAAACAGAGAACCCCCACCGGACACAATAGGGTGTCCCGGTGGGTTATATATATCCTTGTAGATCTTAGGAAGTACATACAGTATGGGGACCCATGGGTTATCAATCATAAGATATTCAGACAGCTTAAGATCAATGAGGCCATCATGTAAGGCCTCATTGATAATAAGCTGTAATTCTCGTTTGAAACGCAGAGTCGGATCTTGAGACAATTTTTCATAGACAAATGTTATGAATGTTTTAGAAATGAATTCTGAGCAGAAGCTCCCTCTGGTGGTTACAAACAGTACTGAACCATTCAATGAGGATTGGCAATCAGGAATCACAGACTGTCTGGATGTAAGGGAGGTTTCCCCCCATCATGGTTGCCGGTGATCAATTGTTCTTGTCTCAACGTTGTTTCCTGGTTCACTTGGAAGCTTGCTGAGTCTTGCCTCTTCTCCTGCTCTCAGATAAGATATTTTCTGTTTTTTGTTTTTGTGATTGCCATTTGCATATTTCTCTGCATTTCTGTGAGGTTGGCCAGGTTCCCCTCCCCGGGGGGCTTGGGCTCCTCTCGGTTCCTCTTGAGCCACTGTTGTTTGTTCATTTGCCTTTTCCAGTTTTTTCTGTGGCTGCGGCTTAGTTTTGTTACACCAGAGAACTAATTTAGGTGGTAGAGGTCGTGTGATCTCAGGTGTTTTTGCAATTAGTAGCGTTGGCTTTATTTTAGGGCTTTTTTGGATTGCAGTAAGTATCCTTCCTATCCTTTTCTGTCTAGGCAGATTGGGCCCCAGCGTTTGCTCATACTATTTTCTGTCTGTGTCTGTATTTCCTCTTGTCTAACCGCCATTACATGTTTGGGGGCTTCCTATGTTCTTTGGGGATCTGCTCCGGGGCAGATAGCTTTCCTCTTTCTATATTTAGGTGTAGTTAGCCTCTCAGGCTGTGACGAGGAGTCTAGGACCAACGTAGGAACGCTCCACGGTACTGCAATCCAGTAGATTCCAACCTCTCTGGTGTATTGCCGTTTTTGCCTGCTCTCCTCAGCTACCAAAACATAACAGTATCACCGGCCAAACTGAAAATTATATGTACTCACAGAAGGGAAAAATAGCATGGAAAGAAAAAAGTTGTCAGAGATTTTTTTTTTTTTCTGTTTGTTGCATTTTTTTCCCTCTTTTTCTCTGGGTGCTGAGGAGGATTTTTTTTTTCTCTCAATGGAGTTTGCACAGTTGCCTGGACGTGTGGATCAGCTTGCCACTGAAGTTCGGAGTATTGCTACCTATCTTGCAGGGTTGCCGGTTGTGGAACCTAGGATCCCCATGCCAGATTTGTTTTTGGGGGATCGAGCTAAATTTCTGAATTTCAAAAATAACTGTAAGCTGTTTTTTGCCTTAAAACCTAAGCATAGCAGGTTCAAATTATTATCTCTCTCCTGCGCGACGATCCTCAGGATTGGGCTTTTTCCCTGACACCTGGGGACACTGTTTTGAGTAATGTTGATGCATTTTTTCTGGCTCTGGGGTTATTGTACGATGAACCTAATGTCACTGATCAAGCTGAAAAAACCTTGTTGGCATTAAATCAGGGGCTTGAGGACGCTGAGTTGTACTGTCAGAAATTCCGAAAGTGGGCAGTTCTGACCAAATGGAATGATGATGCTTTGGCATTTCTTTTTCGGAAGGGTCTGTCAGAGAATGTAAAAGATGTTATGGTGGGTTTCCCTGCTCACTCTGGTCTCAATGATTCTATGTCATTGGCGATTCAAATTGACAGATGTTTGCGTGAGCGTAGAGGTATGCGTGGAATAATGTTGCCTTGTGAACCAGCTTCTGAACCCATGCAGTGTGATAGAGTGGCTTCTGGGGCACAGCGTCATGAGTTTCGAAAAAGCAATGGGTTATGTTTCTACTGTGGTGATGCCTCTCATGCTATTTCAGTCTGCCCTAAGCGGGGAAGACGTTTTGCATGCTCAGTTGTCTTGTGTAGTGTTCAGACTAATTTTCTGTTGACTGTTACCCTGATTTGCTCCCTGTCCACATTTTCTGCTCAAGCTTTTGTTGATTTGGGAGCAGCTATTAACCTGATGGATTTTGATTTTGCTAAACATTGTGGGTTCCCCTTGATACCCCTACGGAAGTCTATTCCCCTACTGGGGATTGATTCTACCTCTTTGGCGGAGAATAAACCCCAGTTCTCTACTCAGGTGATAATGAGGGTTGAACCTGATCATCAGGAGAGTTGCAAATTTTTGGTGCTGTATAATCTGCATGACATTATTGTACTAGGTTTCCCTTGGTTGCAGTCTCATAATCCTGTTTTGGATTGGAAATCTGTGTCTGTAACCAGTTGGGGCTGCCAATGTGTTAATGCCAACACTCCTGTTTTTTCTGCCTCTCCCCAGGCTCAAGATGTGCCTGACTTTTTGACTGATTTTTCTGATGTGTTTAGCGAAAGTAAATCTGCATCCTTGCCCCCCATTAGGAGCTATGACTGCGCTATTGAATTAGTGCCTGGTAGTAAATTCCCTAAAGGTCGCCTTTTTAACTTGTCTGTACCTGAACATGACGCTATGTGGTCTTATATCAAGGAGTCATTGGAGAAGGGTTATATCAGACCATCCTCTTCACACTTGGGTGCCGGATTTTTCTTTGTGGCCAAAAAGGATGGTTCATTAAGGCCGTGTATTAATTATCGTCTCTTGAACAATATCACTGGGAAATATCAATATCCGTTACCCTTGATTTTTTACCTGTTTTCCAGGGTGAAAAGTGCTACTTGGTTTACCAAGCTTGACCTCAGGGGGGCGTATAACCTTATTCTCATTAAGCACGGGGATGAATGGAAGACGGCGTTTAATACCCCAGAGGGGCATTTTGAGTACCTAGTGATGCCCTTTGGGCTCACTAATGCTCCTTCCGTCTTCCAGTCCTTCATGAATGACATTTTCAGGGATTTTGTGGATAAATTTCTGATTGTTTATTTGGATGATATTTGGATGATTTTTTTCCAATGACTGGGACTCTCATGTGAAACATGTTCGGACTGTGTTCCAGATTTTGAGAGAGAATGCTCTGTATGTGAAGGGATCAAAGTGTCTTTTTGGCGTACAGAGGATCTCACTTCTGGGATTCATTTTGTCTCTATCTGTTATTGAAATGGACCCGGTCAAGGTTCAGGCCATCTGTGATTGGGTCCAACCTATTTCATTAATGGCTCTTCAGAGATTCTTGGGTTTTGCCAATTTTTATCGTAAATTTATTGGTAATTTCTCTGTTATTGTTAAACCATTGACTGATTTGACCAAAAAGGGTTCTGATGTGGTGAATTGGCCTCCTGAGGCAGTCTCTGCGTTTCAGGAACTTAAACAGAGATTCACTTCTGCTCCTGTTCTACGGCAGTCTGATGTTTCTCTGCCATTTCAGGTGGAGGTTGATGCCTCTGAAATTGGGGCAGGTGCCGTTTTGTCCCAAAGAGATACTGAGACCTCTAAAAGTAACCCTTGTGCTTTTTTCTCTCGAAAATTTTCTACAACTGAACGTAATTATGACGTGGGTAATCTGGAGTTATTGGCCATGAAGTGGGCTTTTGAAAAGTGGAGACATTGGCTGGAGGGAGCCAAACATCAGGTGGTGGTCCTCACGGACCATAAGAATCTGGTTTATCTGGAATCAGCCAAGCGACTTAATCCTAGACAGGCCAGGTGTTCCTTGTTTTTCACATGTTTTTAATTTTGTGGTTTCCTTTCTTCCTGGCACTAAGAATGTTAAGGCGGATGCCCTCTCGAGGAGTTTCCTTGCAGACTCTCCTGAGTTATCTGATCCTGCTGTTATTTTGAAAGAGGGTGTAGTTCTTTCCGCCATCTAGCCCAATTTGAGACGTGCTCTGGAGGGGTGTCAGGAGGATAAACCCGAGCGCTGCCCTGTTGGGAAATTGTTTGTCCCAGACCAGTGGAAGAAGAGTGTGATGGTTGAGATTCATTGTTCCGCGTTGGCCGGTCATCCCGGAATTTTTGGTACCAGAGACTTGGTGAGTCGGTCCTTTTGGTGGCCTACTTTGTCTCGTGACGTCAGGGAGTTTGTGCAGTCCTCTCGCTCCAAGTCTTGCTCTCGCTCTAGTGGTTTGTTGATGCCATTGCCTGTGCCCAAGAGACCATGGACCCATATCTCTATGGATTTTATATCCGACCTCCCTGTTTCTCAGAGAATGACCGTTATCTGGGTGATTTATAACGGTATTTAACCGCTTAATGTGATCTTTATTAACCCTACTGATTGCGGTTTTCCACATTGCGGTGGTGATAGGATTGCCAGGTCTTGGAAATATATGATGGTAATTAGCCACTAAACGTGATTATTATATGGAATATGTTCCTGTGCATGGAGATCTCCATTGGGGCTCCGATCATAATAGTATATGTTCAATCAGTGAGGGAAGATTACTTACATTTTTCTATTTTTCGCCCCATATAAAAATCACTCATCTATAATCATAAGATTTTGAATATAATGCTTGAGGGCAATATAATATATGTCACTTTTTAGATATATTGCAGGGCTTTAATACTATTAAATCGTCTATATTTGGTTGGGTAGTTTAATTCCTTGATGGGAAAATTTATAATGAAAATAACCTTATTGCCGATTTATTGTAAATTTTGATTCATGAATGTTTTATATATGTGTCAATATTAATGCTCTATTAATTACTTATATGAATTTTCCCCTGTATATTTTGCCTGCTTAGTTGAGTTGCTCCATTATTTAGTGTAATTTTAATCTGTTCATAATAAAATGATTTTTTCAATTTTCTAAAAAAAACTCTTTTTGAACTTTTTTTACTTTAAGTAGTAAAAGGGTATGGTATCTAATGTCTTATTAGTTACAAACTCATGTTGACTCTGGTTAATCACTTCATTCTTATCCAGGTAGTTACATACATTTTGTTTAACAATTTGTTCAAAGATCTTTCCTGGTATAGAAGTCAGACTCACCGGCCTATATTTACCTGGGTCCACCTTCTTCCCCTTTTTGAAGATAAGAACAACATTTGCTCATCTCCAGTCTTCTGGGACTTCTCCTGTTCTCCAAAAATTTTCAAAGATTATGGAGAGTGGTTCAAAAATTTCTTCTGCTATCTCCTTCAGTACTCTGGGGTGTTATTCATCTGGACCTGGAGACTTGAATTCATTTATGTTAGCTAAGTATTCCCTCACTATCTTTCTGTTTATAGATAGCCTGGATTCTTCTATTCCTATAATAGGACAGTGAAGATCAGTTGATGTTACATTTCCTTTCTGAGAGAAAACAGTTGCAAAATAGGAATTTAAAAGTTCGGCCTTCTCAACATCCTTTCCTACCGTTTCATCATTTTCATCCTGTAAAAATTCTATAGCATCTTTGACTTTTCTTTTACTTTTGACATATCCCCAAAATCCTATTTTATTGCTTTTGACGTCTCCCAAGCTTTAGATAATCTAATTCACGTCCTGCAGGTTCTGCAGACAGCATTATATTCTTCTTTAGATATGCCTAACTCTTTCCATTTGATAAGCATTTCATTCTTCTTTGTTAGCATGTGTTAAGGGTATGCCACACTAAACAACATCGCTAACGGGATCGCTAAAAAACGTCACTATTTAGCGATCCCGTTAGCGATGTTGTTGTGTGTGGCATCTGTCAGCGACGAGCTCCCTGCTGAGATCCAGCTGTGATCTCACTCGTCGCTGGAATCGTTCCGGACCCTATTTTATCGTCGGCGCTCCCGCTGGGTAAGTATTATCGCTGAGTGTGGCACCTTTTCTTAGCGATTTAGCGGTACTTTTGTACCGCTAAAGTCGTTAAGGAGATCGCTAACCGCGATAGCGTCCTTAACGACATCGCTAAATGTGGCCGACACTAGCGATATTGTAAACGATCCCGCTAGCGATCTCATTAGTATGCGACGCTAACGAGATCGTTAGCGGGATCGTGTAGTGTGGCAGTACCTTTAAAGTTCTGTGTTCATCTATCCTGGTTTCCTTAAATGCTTCCTATTCTTCCCTCCTTTTGGAATGGTTAATGATTGTGCTTTGAGAATCTCATTTTTCAAGATTTCCCATCCTTCCTGGACATTTTTGTCCTTAAGGATATCCAGCCATTGGATCCCTCAGATTCTCTTTCTGAGTACCTTAAAATCAGCCTTTCTGAAATCTAACCTTGAAGTCTGAGTCTTCACAGGTCTTCCTCCTCTAGTTATCCAAAACTCTAAAATAGCATGGTTGCTACCTCCTAGGGTCCCAGCCACTTTTACCTCCTCAACCATTTCCTCCCTGTTTATAAGGATTAGATCCAAGGTAGCAGATCCCCTTGTTTTCTCCCCTACCTTTTGGAAGATAAACTTGTCAGGAAGAGAGGATAGGAATTTGCTTGACCTGTTAGTTTTGCCTGAGAGAGATTCTCAACAAATGTCTGAAATCTCCCATGACCACTATGTCATATTTTTTGGAGAATTTGGCCATTTGATGCATAAAGAGTTCATCCATATTTTCAGCTTGCACAGACGGCCTGTAGTAAATGCCTACAATGGTGTCCTTTCCATTGTTCTCTCCTTGTATTCTTACCCAAACAGTTTCCACACAACTCCCAGTCTCTGAATCTTCAATCTCTGTACAGATATACTCTTTTCTAACATACAATGCAACACCTCCTCCTTATTTATCAAGTCTGTTTCTTGTAAATGTTATATCCTTCTAGCCTTGTATTCCTTTTCAAATAATTTTATTGAATTTAATAATTTAAAGAGGAGGGAAGGGAAGGGGAAAGGGAAGGGAAATACAAAAATTAGAGAACTCTATTTTACAATATAAGAAATATACAGAAACAAAAACAAGAACAAGAACAAAAAAAAAAAAAAAAAAAAACTATCATTCTTATTACAATTTCCAGCCTTCAATCATAAATTTTCTTATGTTGTTAAAATGACACTTAAAACACAATCATTTTTATATATTTTCCCAAACATGAAACATAAAATTTCATAACATTAAAATAAATAACTCTTTTCATCTATATTTATTGTTCCAGACTTCCCATTTCAAATAGTATCTATCCAGGGAGTTAGAGTTGATGGCCATCCTCTCTTCCATAACACTGTGCGAACGGAGAATATCAAGAATGTCTGAAAAGTTTGGTACGTGGGTTTTTTTCCAGCATTGTGCAATAACATTTTTTACAATAAGGAAAATATGAACTGTTATAAATTTAATTGTAGGGCTGATGCTCTCTAAATCCAAGGATAGAAGTGCCATTCGGGGAGTTACATCTATGAAATCTTTTGATAAAGAATTCACATGAAATTTGACTTGCAACCACAGAGATCTTAGTTTGGGACAGCACCAAAAAATATGATATAAATTTCCATTTAATTGACATTCCCTCCAACATAGAGGGGAATTATCCTTATTAATGTGGAAAAGCCTTGTTGGAGTGTAGTACCATCTTAGTACTAATTTTATATATACCTCATATAAGGACATGGAAGCCGAGGTTCTATTAGAAATTTTTAGTGCATATGTCCATTGCTCTTGGGATATAGATGATTTAAGATCCAATTCCCATCTCCTCATAGAGGAACTTGGTTGAAAAGTAACATCCTTATTAAAATGATTATATGAATATTTGAGAGACCATCTGTCCTTGGATGTAGTGTGGTTTATGAATGAAAAGACGATACCCATATTTAAAGCTCTGCCCTTCAATAGTTTATAAAGACAATCCTTTATTAATAGAAATGACATAAATTCCTTAGAGGGTAAATGGTATACTTCTCTTAAAGTAGAAAAGGACTTAATATGAGAGTCTTCAAACAAATCTCCGATCTTTTTAATACTACAAGAAAACCAAGCATCTGAAATTGAAATTTTATAAAGTGTAGTAATGGTAGAAAGGGGAAGATCTTTAAGCGTAGATATCTTAGTATCAGGTTTTTTTAATTTAGTTAATGTTTTCCAAGCCTCAAATGTAGCATCAAAAATTGGATGCTTATGTTCAGTTAAAGAAGGATTTAATAAAAAATTAAAGAAATTGTCTTGTAGAGAACAATATTTGGCTTGCGCCAATTCAAGATCTATCCATGCCGGGCGATCTTCCTCCTTGAACCATGAAATGCTAAGTTTAATTAAAGTTGCTTGTTGATAGGCCCAGATGTTAGGAAGAGCCAGTCCTCCACTACATCTCTGTCGAGATGTAGTATTTTTTGCTATTCTAGCTTTTTTATTTTGCCATATAAATGAATTTATTAGACTTTGGATTTTGTTTATTAAATTTAAGGGAATTTTCAAAGGTAAGGACCGGAAAATATATAAAATCTTTGGTAATATAAAAGTTTTAACTGCCAAAATCTTGCCCATAAGAGTAAGGCCCAGAACTCCAAAGTGTGTTATAGCTTTGGTAATTGTATCGCATAGAGTTTTGATATTGGATGGTATAATCAGAGACATTTTATTAAAAAAATTTATCCCTAGGTAAGTCAGACTTTTTTCTTCTAATTTGAATTTAGATTTCAATAAAATTTGTTTAATATCTGAATGGGACATATTAAAAGATAAAACTTTGGATTTGAGAAAGTTGATTTTAAAAAGAGATACATTGGAGAATTCTTGTAATATAGGCATTAGAGTTGCAACCGATTGAACCGGATTTGTGATAGATATAAGGAGATCATCTGCAAATAAATTAAGTTTATGAGAGGCCAATTTAGTTTCTATACCTGAAATTTGGGAAGAAGTCCGAATGGTTTCAGCAAGGGGTTCCATTGCAAGAGCAAATAATAATGGGGATAGAGGACATCCTTGACGGGTACCATTCTTAATATTGAAAGGTCTAGATAAGTGGCTATTTATATAAATTTTTGCATTTGGTTCTTCATAGAGAGAAAAAATATTTTTAATAAACTGTTCATCAAATCCAAAATTAAACAAAGTTTGTTTGAGAAATAACCAATTCAGTCTATCAAAAGCCTTTTCGGCATCAATAGAAATAAGCATAGAAGGGATGTTTGAGGTTTTAATCAGATTTAGTATATTTAATAATTTACGTGTGCCATCTGAGGCTTGCCTATCTTTTATGAATCCAATCTGATCATTTTTAACTAATTTTGGTAAGATATGTTTGAGACGTTCTGCTAAAATTTTGGAAAATATTTTGATGTCTCCATTTAATAGAGAAATAGGTCTATAACTTTGAACTTGATCTAGATCATTCTTACCTTTTGGGATAATGACAATGGTTGCCTCTAACATGGATTTGGGAAAGTGGCCTAGGGCTGATACATGAGTAAAGAGGGAATGTAAGTGTGGAGTTAAAAGATTGGAGTATAATTGGAAATATTCATTAATGAAACCATCTGGTCCTGGGGACTTTGCTGATTTAAGTTTATTAATTGTGGTAGTTATTTCGTTAATACTAATTGGTTTATTAAGGATTTCTAAGTCAAGTTTATCAACTTGGGGAAGTTTTAAATCTTTTAAAAATGAATCTATGGAATTTAAATTGGGTTTGGGAGAAGATGAATCTAAATGTAAATTATATAATTTCTCAAAAAATTCTGAGAAAACATTGGCGATATCTTGAGGATGAGTCTTAATTTCACCTGAGGGAGATTGTATTTGGGTTATTTTTCTATAAATACGTTCGGATTTAAGTTTTTTCATCATATATTTAGAAGATTTATTTTTTGATGAATAAGAAGCAAATTTAGAAGCTTTAAGAGCTGAGTCATATTCAGACATTATATGATCACTAAGATTTTGCCTTAGTATTAACAATTCTTTAAGAAGAGTTGGAGAAGGGGTGTGAAGAGTTGATTGTTGCTCTTCTTTAATTCGAATTTCTTCCTGAATTTGAAAAATTTTACTCCTATACTCTTTCTTATGTATGGCAGAGAGTTGCATGAGCTTACCCCTAACTACCGCCTTGTGAGCTTGCCAGAGAATAAATGGATCTATATCATTTATTGCATTTTCTTTAAAGTAGTTATTTATGGTGTCCTCGATAAGCGTTTTATATTTAGGATTTTTTAAAATGGATACATTAGCTTTCCATAGAAAGGAATTATTTGTTGGAGGGCCTATTAGAAATTTAATAATAAGTGGGGAATGGTCTGAAAAAGATCTATTTAGAATGTTAACTTTTTTAAATCTGGGCAGAGAGAAGATATTGGTTAAAACCAAATCAATTCTTGACGAAGAATGGTGGGTTTTGGAATAATGGGTGAATTCCCTGGAAGATGAATTCAAACAACGAAATACATCAAATAACTCATTTTGATTTAACCAATTACCAAAGGATGGGGATGAAATGCGATTCTGAGAAGAGGAGTCTATTGTTTTGTCTGGGACAGTATTGAAATCACCAATTATTATTAATTCGCCTTGTTTGATATTATCAATTTTTTTAATAACCTTATTAAAAAAGGAGATTTGTCTGTTACAAGGAGCATAAATGTTCGCTATTGTAAAAAGTCTTCCATTTATTTTACCAACTAAAATGTGAAAATGTCCTTTAGAATCAGCTTCCTGGTTAATAAGTTGAAAGTCAAATTTATCACTTATCAATGTCATAACACCTGCTTTTTTACGAACACCAAGAGCTGCAAAGGAATGTGGAAATTTTTTGTGTTGAAAGAGAGGGTGGTCATTTCGTGAGAACTTCAACTCCTGTAAACAGACAATGTCTGCTTTATACAATTTGGCTTCTTTCCATGTAATGTATCGTTTAAAAGGGCTATTTAAGCCTCTCACGTTATAAGATAAAAGATTCAACTCCATCACTGAACAAATCTAGAACAAAATGTGAACTAGAAGTCTGGAAGAAAGTTAAATATTACAAAGTCAAAATAGATTAAGCAAAAAAAATATCAACAAAACACACTATTTAACTAAATGACCAAACAATAGAGGTCTCCAGGAAGAAATTAATCTCCCAAAAAATTGGGGAAAAAGTAAATTGTGGCGAAACTCCTAAGGGACCATATTATATTTTTGTGTAAATTCACCCTTTGTCTTTAAATTCTTTTTGGATAAAAGAAAGAAAATCTTTTCCCTCGTCAGGATTTAGGAGAAATATATTTTTACCTCCATGCCATAGTATTAGTCTAGTAGGAAACCCCCATTTATATGGAATCTCCAAGTCTCTCAATTTTATGGTAACATCACGAAATGTTTTTCGAGCTTCCATAGTGGAGCGGGAAAAGTCTGCAAATACTTTAATCTTTTCATAGGGACTAGGAAAGGTACCTCTTTCCCTAATAAATTTTAAGATTTTAATTTTAGTTTCGAAAAACAGGAATCTCATAATGACATCTCTAGGTTTATCTTGAGGAATTCCTCTAGGACGGGGTAGCCTATGTATTCTATCAATTGTAAGTTGGATGTCAGAAAGGGTAGGGATCACTTTTTTGAATAGTGATTTTGCGTAATTCATCAGGTCAATCTGTATGACAGTCTCTGGTATCCCTCTAAGTTTGATGTTATTTTGGCGACTACGGTCTTCCAAATCCACCAACTTCGATTTCATAAAACTAATCTCCTCCTTCAGTTCCAGATTATGTTGAATGAGGGTATCAGTCTTATCCTCCACTTTTGAGATTCTTGATTCATTTATTTCGAATCTGTTGGAAAATTTCTCACATACCTCTTGAAACATGTTTTTCTGTGTTTCAAATCCAGCAGTGATTGAGTCTTTGAGGGTCTTGCAAAAGTTAGCAAGTACCCCTTCAGAAACCTGTTTATCAGAAGTGAGGAAGCTCTCATAATTAGTCAAATCAAGTGGTGGACCTGAAAAACTCGGAGCCGCTGGACAACCTTTTTTAGATAAGGGTTTTATTGAACTACCATTGAGAGAAAACTCTTCTGAAGAGTTATCAGAGTCAACTCCTATAGTTCTATCACTATGCCTTCCTTCCGGGATTTTCCTTTTTTGAGACTGTGATAAGTCCATCTCTAAATCTTTTCCTGCTGTCTTATTGGAAGATTCTTGATATTCAGGGAGAAGATTTCTTTGAGCAGATTTCCCCTTAGAGATTTTACCATGACAAGTATTTGATATTCCTTCAGGCGAAAGAGGTTTCCCATTTGTCCTTTTAATGGGTGATCTAGATTTCGTAGGACTGAGCAGAATAGGAGTATCACTTGATGGTCTAATTTGTGAAGAACTCCATTTTCTTTGAGTACTATTAGTAGAAGATTTAATAGAAGTTTTTATTCTTGAATTTCCAGATGCCATTTTGATATAATATAGAAGTTGCTATGGCGTATCTTTCAGTGTGTTGTTTGCTATATTATGCACACACAGTAATGAAATTACGTAATATATGATAATATAGCTATTTCAACTATCTGAATGTATCTGTATTGTATATATCAGAGAAGCTACACTTTATATGAAAAAGGCTTTACAACTATTACACAGATGTAGCAATACAATACAAAGAAATACAGTAAGGCTATATATATAAATGTGATTACACTATATATATAAGTGCAGTCACATTAAAACTTAAAATGTAATTCCTGCATAAACTGTGTTATCACTCGGTATTTGAATATAGTATTACCAGGAAAGCCCTGAGTAATTTTCCCTCTCAGATTATATAAACAGATAGTATTTTAAAGAGACTAGATAGTTATATTAACTTTATATATAACAGGAACTAGCAAATAATTAACCACTAATCTCTTCCAAGAATTCTATTCCAACTTTTGTAATTTAATGAAATATTTCTTTATATGAATTATAGCAATATTCTACTATATATGAAATTTAAATAAAGTCAAATAAGCTAGAGAGCAAAAAATAAGTTTAGACTTTTGCGTTAAAAAGCTCTAGCAAGCAATATCAGGTTATTATAGCTACTTTTACTTATTTTTCTACTTTACCTCAAAAATTAGAAATAAAGTAAAAGTCCAGAACTTCAAAATTTTCTTCTTTTCCTTACTGTGTGTCTTCTCTGAATTCTTTCTTTCTATACTTGTTGTGATTCTTATCTGATGATCTTGCAGCTGTTATTCTTCTTTCTTCTTTATCACCGCTGCTTTCTTGTTCCGACCGTTACTTTTCTTTAGTGTGGTAACGTTCGCGCCTTTTCTCTGTAATGGCGGCGTCGTCACTTCCGGTTTTGTTGTTCAAAGGCAGCGCTATGTTTTACTTCACAGGAAGCTTAAAATTGCTGAAAACACGGCGGTAACTGCCTCAAAAGCTTTGGTATAGTGAGTACAGTCACTTACTCACTTTTCAGGCGAGTCTGACACACTTTTCTGCACAGTAAATTCGAGTCTTTTTTGAAAAAAAAAAAAAAAAAAAAAAAAATGGCGGTGACGTCACTTCCGGTTTTGTTGTTCAAAGGCAGCACTATGTTTTCCTTCACAGGAAGCTTAAAACTGTTGAAAACACGGCGGTTTTTGCCTCAGAAGCCTAGGTATAATGAGTACAATCACTTACTCACTTTTCAGGCGATTCTGTGACACTTTTCTGTACAGTATATTTGTGCTCCTTTTTGAAGAAAATGGCGGCGACGTCACTTCCGGTTTTGTTGTTCAAAGGCAGCACTATGTTTTCCTTCACAGGTAGCTTAAAACTGTTGAAAACACGGCGGTTTTTGCCTCAGAAGCCTTGGTATAATGAGTACAATCACTTACTCACTTTTCAGGCGATTCTGTCACACTTTTCTGCACAGTACATTTGTGCTCCTTTATGAAGAAAATGGCGGTATCGTCACTTCCGGTTTTGTTGTTTTGCTGTAAATTCACTCTCCCACCTCAGAAAAATAGCGGGTTAGACTGGAAACACTGCAGTTACCTCTGCCACAGCCCCAACATCTTCAGGGCAGACACCCAAATCTGTCAGAATGGGAGTCTCAGTCAAAGTGAAATTTGGATCCTCAGCAATGGCATCGTTTCTTTCAAAAAAATTACCTCAGATATGTATTCAAGTAATAATAAACGCTGTCAGCTTTCATCAGTTGAGTCGGAACTTCAAATTAGATGTTCCCTTTTTTCCTTTTCCTCACAGGGAACGTCTTCACATTGATTTATATAATCACTTTTCTTCTCAGCGTTTCTGTCAGTTATTCATGAATCTGAGATAAAATACTCCGTTTTTAAAATAAATTCTCCCAAAGACTCACTGGCAGTTGTGGATATTTTTAGAAGTTTTTGAAGTATAATTCTATCATTTTTAGGGCATATATCGTCGCTTGACAGATTGGTCTCTCAGGAGCTCAGCACTCACACAACCACCATTGTGCTGAGCCAGGCCACGCCCCCCCCTAGCCTTGTATTCCAATCATGTGCATCCTCCCACCATGTTTCAGTGATTCTAATGACATCATATTTCTTTTCCTGCGTTAGTAGTTCCAATTCTCCTTGTTTGTTGCCCATGCTTTGTGTATTTGTATTGAAACATTTTAGTTTGTGATTGGTTTCTCTTTCTCCAATATTTTTATTATTTATATTTATTTGTCTTTGTTCTTCCTTTCCACTTCTAATAGAGTTCTCAACAGTATTTGTCAGGTCTATGGCTTTTTCTGGCCTTTTGCTTCCCTTCCCACATTGTTCTAGTTTAAAGCTCTCCTGTTTTGTGTAGCAAGGCGACTTCCAAATTCATGTTTTCCAGTCTTCGGAAGGTGCACCCCATCTTTAGCAAGTAGTCCATTGTAGGTAATTCACTCCGTGATCCAGAAATCCAAATCCTTGCTAACAGCACCATCGACGTAGCTAGTTGTTCACCTACAGAATCTTGTTCCAACGCCTTGTTCTATGGCCATCCACTGCGAGGATGAAAGGGAAGACCACATGCGCTCCCAATTCTTTCTCTTTCTTGCGGTGTCAACTCCTTTTATTGCATTTTGTTGCTATGTTGCAGAATCCAAAAGGCTAAGTATGCAGCTGTGAGCTGATATTAATAGCCTGGGAAGCTCAATGAGTATCACCCCCTTCCCAGGCTATAAGCATCGTCCCCCAGCCGTCGGCTTTCACTCTGCTGGTTAAGAAAATTATGTGGGAGCCCACGCAATTTTTTTCAGAAAAATAATCTTTTAATAAATACATGTACAGTAAGATCAGCACACACTGTACTATTTGTATATGTCACTGACAGCTATATATTTATCTCTTCTATGTGTATTTACTGTATGTAATCCATCTCTTCTATCCTGTCGGCTCATACTATGATTTCACAGTACAGTATGATTGTCGGCTTTTTGTTTATCTATCTATGTTATATATATATATATATATATATATATATATATATGTCACTGATATCTATATATCTACCTATTCTATGTGTACATATCTGTTCTATCTATTCTATTCTAACCTGTCATGCTGTGATATTACTGTACGTGGTAGATGAATTACAGGCATTTCTTCTATCTATGTAATATATATATATATATATATATGCATATATATATATATATATATATGTCATTGTATTCTATATTCTATATGCATATACCTATTCTATCTATTCTAACCTGTCACACTGTGATATTACTGTACGCGGCAGATGAATTGCCGACATCTCTTCTATTTTGATAACTAACTCCTAGCTCTGAAGCTATATTTATTTTTCTTATTTAATGAGGAAGGTTGTTTTTTTCAAAAAAAAATTTCTATTGATTGTGGTTGGTTAAATTGAATAGTATGCTACCTAAATAATGGATTTTTTTTTTTCTTTCACACAAATTCTCTGGAGAAGAATTTGGAGGAGAGGGCATTTGATAACTAACTCCTAGCTCTGAAGCTATGGCCTTCTTTCGATACGACTAAGATGGGTAGCCGTGGTTTTAAAATGCCTAGAGCGATGAGTGCCTGCTGGTCAGATACGGCTCTAATTGTGAGATCAATTCCAACTCTAATATATTAGAACTCTAAAAATTCTTCTGTTTTAAATATCAAATTTATTAATCCTCTATATAAATAAATAATAAAAACAGAGATACTTTTTACTAATAAAGATTTATTTTCTTGCCAAAATTTTTTTTATTAAATGTTTAACATAGCAAATGTTCCAATTTCTTCCAAAAAATGAGGGTTGTTTCAGTCGCAGTCCAATGGTTCTTGGGTTAGAGGAAACGACTCCTATAACGGGAGAGCCCTTTTTTTTGGAAGTTCGCGGCATATGTCCATTCTTTTTTTTTTTTTTCTGTTACTTGTTTTTTTCATTCTTGAAATATTCTTTATCTTTCAAACTGCAAATTCAAACAAACATGGTATTAGAATATTTTTCTTCGGTATAGAAAATAGTTTCTCCAAAACAATGCTGTATTAACCCTTGATCAACTATGAACTTTGACATGTGTCATCTGACTGCCTGGCGCCTGTTTTATTGAATCCTAGATGTATTTAAGCAAGGTACTGTTAGAACATATGTACGCTATATGTGGTATTTTCCTGAGGAAGGGGTGGTATTCACCCTGAAATTAGATTAAACCACTTCTTAACTATTACTACGTCTTGGAAATCTATTATTTTGGCAGCGCGGACTGGAATCCACATCTTTTCTGCAGTGTTGATCGACCTGTGGATTAGCGGTAGCCTCTCCTACATGTACTTTAACCACCTAATACCAGGTGAGCAGCTTCCTACTTAAAAAGTGCTAACTTATTATCGGATAAGACCCTCTTGCGCTTTTGTGTCTACCTTGCTTTATCTATTAGATTATCTACTGGCTGGATCGTTGGAAATCCTCCCGGTCTGAGACCTAACAGCAGCAGAGGGTCCGTTCCATTATCATCTTCTTTGGCAACATGGATTATTTCAGGAATCGACTGATCACAAGAGAACGTCTGATCAATCAAACGATTGGAACTATTGAACCAACTGTGAGGATGAGACTAAAAAACTTTGTAAAACCTTTTTTAATTTGAAAGAAGCATTGAAGGAAGAACTTCATTATAACTTGGATGCTTATTAGAGATGAGAAACTTTGCCTTTTTTAGGGTCGAGTTAGGTTTCATGAAACCCGACTTTCTCAAAAGTCGAAATCCAAAGAAAAAAGAAGCTGTCTCCAGCACCAAAATTAGCGAAAAAAGATAAAACTCACATTTATTAGGAAGGTTTTAAAAACTTATTAATAAGCCACCATGACAGGCAAGGCTACCTTTCAGACATATATTACATGTCCTTAGTCATAGGTATTTCTTATCAAAACTAGGAAGCTTAAATAAATGAATACATGAGGAGACTGCAAAGTGAACACCCAGTTTCAGGCAATTAATTCGCTCCACCCTATTCAGACCTAAGCAATTAATGCTGCTAAAAAAAAAGCTAACATATAAATAAGAAATATATGGTTGCAGACATAAATGGATACATGCAAAAACAGCAATAAACCATAAATCACAATAGACATAAATAAATGAGTATTGCAAGGAAAAAAACAAAACAAAACACATATTTACATTATATATTGCAAATCTGATCTATAATTTAAACCTTTCGCGCACGAGCATCAAGAAGCAGGATCCATTTAGCCTCAGCTGATAATAGTGCAGCAAACCAATCACCACCTCGCTCCGCTCTGTTAATTCTCTCTATGCCCCTAATGGACAACGTAGATAAATCACCTCCATGTACTTCTAAGAAGTGTTTTGATAAAACAGAGCTAGTTCTTTTATTGCTATAGCGATCAGCAGTCTCCACAGGGGCAGAAGCAGAAATGTGTTCAGCTAATCGTTTCTGTTGGAATAATGCATATTGATTTGTATGTATTGCAACAACTACTACTGTACTGTTTGATATGTTGTGCATATTGTGAGGTTATTAACAAAGTTTTGTAAAAAAAAAAAACCCTCACTCACAGACAGGATGCCTCCTCCTTCTCTTCCTGTGTTGTTGTAATGTTTTTCATGCTGCAGCCATAGCAGATATCAGGCTGATCACATTTCATGCTGTGTTGTAAGCTGTCTATACTGGATGTGAATAAATCTACATTCTCTGTTGCTGACTCCGGATGTTACGCTGGTTAATCCGCTGCTAACAGGTTATGGGCCCAGAGTTCCCAGAGTGCCCAGAGTCCTAGAGTCCCACAGATCCCCAGTACACAGAGAAAAGAAAAGAAAGAGAGACAGCAAAGATGGCCACCAGCAGCAGCAACTCCATGAAGTTTACAGTACCAAGTCTCACTAACCAGAACTATCAATCCTGGAAATTCAAAGTGAAGATGTTGCTGATAAGGGAAGGTACGTGGAAATACACACAGGAGCCTAAACATGACCCAGTACCACAGGAGTGGATAGAGATGAATCAGAAAGCACAGAGTACCATATCACCCAGCATAGATGATGATCAGATTGTTCATGTGTGTAAATGTGATACTGCAAGAGAAATGTGGGAGCAGCTGCAAAAGGTACATAAGAGGATTAATTTAAGCAATAAACTGTATCTTATGAGAAAACTGTACCAGTCTAAGCTACAGAAAGGCCAGGATATGCAGGAGTATATCAGGAGTATTCTAGAGCTTGTAGAATGCTTGAGAGGCATTGGGGAAGATCTGAAAGACTTTCATGTAGCTGCATTACTGCTTAGTGTTCTTCCAGAGAACTATGACACGCTTGTGACCGCACTAGATGCGCGCCCAGATGATGAGCTTACTCTGGAGTATGTAAGAGGGAAGCTTATAGATGAATATAAACGGAAGGCAGAATGTATAAGCACCAAGACAGTCTGCTTTACAAACACAGAGTCTATATGATAACAGAAAGCACCTAAAAGAAACATGTGAATGTTTTGTTTGCAAGAAATCAGGACATTTGAAAGCTGACTGCAGAGTTTGGAAAGTTAGAATGAATCAGCTGAAAAAGCAAAACAGTCAGCAAAGGCTTAAGAGTGCTGTGTCTGGAGAAAATGATTCTGTGAATACTGGAATTGCATTTACTGTCAGTGCAAATACATCAAAGCATGCATGGTGTATAGACTCTGGAGCAACTAGTCACATGACTAATAACAGAGACTTCTTTTCTAAGCTTAATCAAAATAAGTCAGAGAAAGTGATTATGGCTAATGGTCAGTACATGAGTTGAGAAGGCATAGGAGATGGTTATATTGATTGTCAAATCTCACCAACACAAAGCAGGAAGATCCTAGTAAAAGATGTGCTCTATGTGCCTAGTCTTGAGAGTAATTTACTATCTGTGAAGAAACTCACAAAACAAGGAAATGAAGTTACATTTAAGCATGATAGCTGCATCATCTCAAAAGAGGGTCACACACTAGCAGAGGGAAAAATCACAGATGAACTTTATCAGCTGAAATGTAAAGAGTGTGTGTATACTGCTCAACAAGAAGAGCACAATAACTGTATTCATGTATGGCATAGGCGTCTGGCACACAGAGACCCAGAAGCAATAAGAAAGATAGTTCAGAAGCAACTAGCTGATGATATCACAATTGATCTATGTAACCAGACAATGAAGTGTACTAGCTGCATCAAAGGGAAAATGTCTAGAAAAGCTTTTCCTAAGAGAAGTACTACAAAAACAGAACAGGCACTAGATTTAATACACACAGATGTCTGTGGTCCAATGAGCACTCAGACTCCTAGGAAGAAGAGATATTTTCTCACATTTATTGATGATCATTCCAGATTTACAGTTGTCCATCAGCTTCACAGCAAGATAGAAGTTCCAGAGAAACTTGAAATATATCTAGCTGAGGTATATAATAAATTTGGAAGAATGCCAAAGATTCTACGTGCAGATAATGGGACTGAATATACAAGCAATGAGACACAGAGCATTCTAAAGAAAAATGGAATCCTATTTCAGACCACTGTACCATAAAACCCTGAGCAAAATGGTGCTGCGGAAAAAAGGAACCGAACACTCTGTGAAAGTGCAAGAAGTATGTTATTTGATGCAAATCTGCCTACAACATATTGGGGTGAGGCAATCATGACAGCTTGCTATCTTCAGAACAGACTACCAAGTAAAGCTACAGAGAAAACTCCATTTGAGCAATGGAACAGCAGAAAGCCAAAACTGCACCACATAAGAATATTCGGAAGTAAAGCATTTGTACATATTCCCAAAGAAAAGCGAACTAAGTGGGAATCTCACGCTAAAGAAGGTATCCTGGTTGGCTACAGTGAAACCCAGAAAGGTTATAGGATTCTACACCCAGAAACAAACAAGGTCACAATAAGCAGAGATGTAGTGATTGATGAGAACTTTGTATCACCCAAGTTTTGTGACATCACACCAGTAGTCCAGCTGAAGTCACAATTACACGACAACAACAAGGAGGATGTAGAAGTCTGGCTGGATTCTTCAACCACTGAAGGATCAACAGAAAAATCAGAAGAATCTGAAATCAGAAGATCGTCAAGATCAAACAAAGGTATACCAGCTAAACGTCTATCCTACATTGTCAAGACACTACCTGAGTCAGAGCCGCAGTCATGGGATGAAATGCAAGGACTACCTATCCATGAAAGAACAAAGTGGATTGATGCCGCTAATGAGGAAATCAAGTCGCTTCATCAACTCCAAACTTGGAAACTCACCAAGCTACCACAGGGCAAAAAGGCAATCAAGTGCAAGTGGGTCTTTAAAACCAAATATGAAAAAATAACCGTGTGCACAACCAAGAAGGTGCCAGAGTAGGTTCCCAAACCGTATCTAATAGAAAATGAACTCGGCACTCAACTTTAGTATAGTGAGAATAAAGATTTTTATTCACAGTAGTAACACGAAACGTTTCGGTCCTATATCATGGACCTTCATCAGTCACCTGTGTTGGTGGGGTGAGATGAGGAAGAGGACAATGCCTCTATTGCACTCAGACTAGCGGTGGACACCGCGTCCAATGCAGAGACCTATCCTCACTACCGGACTCCTTCACAACAGGTTACTAGTGCAATAGAGGCATTGTCCTCTTCCTCATCTCACCCCACCAACACAGGTGACTGATGAAGGTCCATGATATAGGACCGAAACGTTTCGTGTTACTACTGTGAATAAAAATCTTTATTCTCACTATACTAAAGTTGAGTGCCGAGTTCATTTTCTATTTAAAACCAAATATGACTCTGAAGGTAAAGTCCACAGATTTAAAGCAAGGTTGGTCGCAAAAGGATATTCTCAAAAGTATGGCGAAGATTACGATGCTACATTTGCTCCAGTCGCTAAACAGACTACGTTCAGAGCTTTGTTAGCTGTAGCTGCTGTACAAAAGATGTATGTCAGACATTTGGATATAAAAACTGCTTTCTTAAATGGTGACATTGAGGAGGACTTATACATGACTCAACCTGAAGGTTATGTAAAAAGAGGTGAAGAGAATCTTGTTTGCAAACTACAAAAATCTCTCTATGGTCTTAAGCAATCAGCAAGAGCATGGAACACCAAGATTAATAAAGTCTTATTGGAAGAAGGATTTAAAAGAGGTCAAGCAGATCTATGCTTATACACAAAATTAACAGATGGAAAGTAGATGTATATTCTCTTATATGTGGACGATGTGATTGTAGTTCATCAAGAAGACGCAGAAATTGGAAAAATGACTGAAATTCTGAATCAGCATTTTGAAACAAAAGACCTTGGAAGTGTGACATATTATCTAGGAAACCAAATCCAGAGAGAGGAAGATGGGAGTTTTCTTCTAAACCAAAGTATAAAAATTTATTCGATTCTGAATCAATTTGGAATGTCAGAGGCCAAAGGTATATCAACCCCAATGGAACCATCCTACCTGAAGCTGGAAGAAGAAGATGACCTGTTGCCTAACAATGAGAAATATCGTCAGGCAGTGGGGGCACTTCTGTACATATCAACTATGACTCGACCAGATATCACAACAACAGTTAGAATCCTTTGCAGATATGTGGAAAAACCGCGCCAAAGAGACTGGAATGCTGTTAAAAGACTTCTGCGATATTTGAAAGAAACGCAAGATGTAAATTTAAAACTATCTGCAGCGGGAGATCTAGAACTTACCGGCTATGTAGATGCGGATTGGGCTGGTGATTCACGTGATCGTAAATCCATAAGCGGATACTTGTTTAAAGTTGGAGAAAGTTCAATCTCCTGGTCTAGTAGGAAACAAGTGTCTGTTGCCTTACCATCCACAGAAGCGGAGTATGTGTCCGCAGCCTATGCAAGCCAGGAGGTCGTTTGGCTAAGACAATTGATGGACGATCTTGGCAAACCGTCAACTCAGCCGACAGTGATTTATGAGGACAACCAAGGATGCATTAAACTTGCATGCAGTGAAAAGATCAGTGCTAGAACCAAGCACATTGACGTCAGACACCATCATCTACGTGATTTGATAGATCGTGGCATAATTCAGTTCGTCTATTGTGAAACTGATAAGATGCTAGCTGACATTATGACAAAGCCATTGCCACGAGCCAGGTTCCAAGAATTGAGAACCACAATGGGAATAAGAGGATAAGTAGTTGTTGAGTGGGGGTGTTGGAATAATGCATATTGATTTGTATGTATTGCAACAACTACTACTGTACTGTTTGATATGTTGTGCATATTGTGAGGTTGTTAACAAAGTTTTGTAAAAAAAACAAACCCTCACTCACAGACAGGATGCCTCCTCCTTCTCTTCCTTTGTTGTTGTAATGTTTTTCATGCTGCAGCCATAGCAGATATCAGGCTGATCACATTTCATGATGTGTTGTAAGCTGTCTATACTGGATGTGAATAAATCTACATTCTCTGTTGCTGACTCCGGATGTTACGCTGGTTAATCCACTGCTAACAGTTTCTTTAACTTACGTGATGTACAACCAACATAATATTTACTACATGCTTCACAACTAGCTAAATACACTACATGAGTTGTCGAACAGTTTATAAATGTTTTTACCATTATTATCCAAAAACTCTTTACAATTCACCATATATCTGCACAGGTTACATCTCGAGGTACCACACCTAAATGAACCCACTGTGCTGAGCCACATATTACTGCTTCTCGGGGTGATATGCAAACTTGGTATATATTTAAGAAAAGCCTTTTTTATGTTGGTAAAATCCAGACTATATGGGGTAGAAAATGTAAGCTGATTTTTATCACCCAATCCTGGTTCATTATCCCTCAACAAATCTGATCTTGATTTTTTAGTAGCAATAAATAAGGCCCTCTTAAGACATTTATTAGAATACCCTCTCTGTTTCAATCTATCAAATATAACTCCACATTCTGAATGAAAGGAAATGTCAGTTGAACACAATCTACGTGCCCTCACAAATTCTCCAATAGGTAAATTACAGATGGTATTAGCAGTGTGAGAACTGGTAGCATGTAATGTAGAATTACCGCTTGTAGATTTTCTATATAAAGCAGTGGTGATTAAACCTGTTTTATCATCTCCATGTAGAAAAATATCCAAAAAAGGAGCAGAGCTTTTATGAATATCCACCTTGAATTTCAAATTTGGAATATCATAATTCATTGAAGGATTTTGCTGGGAATCCTGAATTCAGTGCCAAAAATGATAAATTGCTGTATAGAATTAATAAAGAAGAGGAGAAGATTATTAGTATCAAACATAGCAAATTTTCACGTGATTGTATTGATTATGAAACGAATAAAGTTTGTAATTGGAAGTCTCCAAGAAAAATCAGACCTATTCTTCAGAACAAGAAGGGTCAATCTCCAAATAAAACAGTGGAGTTTGTTACAGATCAGGAGACAGCTGGTGATACTACTGATCTCTCAGATGTGGATACTAGTGTTGAGCATTCCGATACCGCAAGTATCGGGTATCGGCCGATATTCGCGTTATCGGAATTCCGATACTTAATTCCGATACTTTTTCAATATCGTATACCGGAATCGGAAGTTCCCATAATTCTTTGAGAGGCAATGTGATGTTAGTCAGCCAATGATGAATCTTATGAAGTGTGGGCACATCCTGTAATGCTGCGGTCATCTTAACTAATGGCATGGCTGTGATTGGCTGCTGAAATGATGTCAGAATGCACTATAAAAGGCGCCGCAGCCATTTTAGCGTCACTGTGCTGTGAACTCAGTTAGGGACAGAACGCTACTCTGCTCACTCTGAGGGACAGTTAGATATTGCGATTTTGTGTACTACTGTGCTTGAGGCAGGCTAGTTTACCAACCGCTGTGTAAAGCTTCATTTTGCCAGTGTTGTTTTAACAGCTCTGTGCAAGGTGTGTGTGTGACAGTGCAGGTGACGCTGCAGTTTGCTCTGCATCCACCGCTGTTTGTAGGCATCTGCACGTGTCACTGACTCTTTTTTTTTTTTTATTTATATTTGTGGAATTGGTGCAGCTCCATTATATTAGAAAAAAATCAAATCTATTAGTGTGACGTGCTTCCATCCGTATACAATACATTGGTTGCAAACACTATAGAAGTACAGAAAGGAGCCTTTCACAGCTACTGAACAGTTGTCTGCAGGGTTTACTGTAGTCTGTGAGCTTTTAATTTTGTGAGTGCAGATTACGCTCCAGTTAGTTCTTCAACCACTGCCGGTTGTAGTCTGCTGAGCGTGTGTCACTGCCTCATCCTTCACATTTTTCTCTAATTGGTGCTGCTCCATTTTAGTGGAAAAAAATCTAATCTATTAGTGTGACGCGCTTCCATCCGTATACAATACATTGGTTGCAAACACTATAGAAGTACACAAAGGGGCATTTAACAGCTACTGAACAGTTGTGTTTCAGTGTTCACTGTAGTCTGTGAGCTTTTCATTTTGTGAGTGCAGATTACGCTCCAGTTTGTTCTTCAACCACTGCCGGTTGTAGTCTGCTGAGCGTGTGTCACTGCCTCATCCTTCACATTTTTCTCTAATTGGTGCTGCTCCATTTTAGTGGAAAAAAATCTAATCTATTAGTGTGACGCGCTTCCATCCGTATACAATACATTGGTTGCAAACACTATAGAAGTACACAAAGGGGCCTTTAACAGCTACTGAACAGTTGTGTTTCAGTGTTCACTGTAGTCTGTGAGCTTTTCATTTTGTGAGTGCAGATTACGCTCCAGTTTGTTCTTCAACCACTGCCGGTTGTAGTCTGCTGAGCGTGTGTCACTGCCTCATCCTTCACATTTTTCTCTAATTGGTGCTGCTCCATTTTAGTGGAAAAAAATCTAATCTATTAGTGTGACGCGCTTCCATCCGTATACAATACATTGGTTGCAAACACTATAGAAGTACACAAAGGGGCCTTTAACAGCTACTGAACAGTTGTGTTTCAGTGTTCACTGTAGTCTGTGAGCTTTTCATTTTTTGAGTGCAGATTACGCTCCAGTTTGTTCTTCAACCACTGCCGGTTGTAGTCTGCTGAGCGTGTGTCACTGCCTCATCCTTCACATTTTTCTCTAATTGGTGCTGCTCCATTTTAGTGGAAAAAAATCTAATCTATTAGTGTGACGCGCTTCCATCCGTATACAATACATTGGTTGCAAACACTATAGAAGTACACAAAGGGGCCTTTAACAGCTACTGAACAGTTGTGTTTCAGTGTTCACTGTAGTCTGTGAGCTTTTCATTTTTTGAGTGCAGATTACGCTCCAGTTTGTTCTTCAACCACTGCCGGTTGTAGTCTGCTGAGCGTGTGTCACTGCCTCATCCTTCACATTTTTCTCTAATTGGTGCTGCTCCATTTTAGTGGAAAAAAATCTAATCTATTAGTGTGACGCGCTTCCATCCGTATACAATACATTGGTTGCAAACACTATAGAAGTACACAAAGGGGCCTTTCACAGATACTGAACAGTTGTCTGCAGGGTTCACTGTAGTCTGTGAGGAATAACCACACTTAGGACTTATAACTTTTCTGACTTTCTTTATCAATCTACCAAGATGAAGAAGTCAGTGAGTAAGGCACGTGGTCGTGGCCGTGGATTTGCAGCAGGGAGAGGACGTGGGGATTCTGTGGCTGCTGCCGCACCCAGTGACACAGCATCCACCAGTTTTCCCCGTGAGCGTTCCTTTATGCGCACTTTTGTAGGAGCTCAGCGTACCCCCCTGCTGCGTGAAGAACAAATTGAAGCCGTTGTTGGTTGGATGGCAGCCAATGCATCGACTTCAATAGCTTCCACCTCCTCTCAGGACCACAGCACTGTTGAACAACCATCAGTCTCTTCACCGCCTGCCAAATTGCCCAGGCAGTCAGAGAGCTCTGTACAGGAGCCAGCTGAGTCTCTGCTTCTGTTCTCAGAATCTGTTGGCTTGCAAACAGGGGCCCAGCCAAGCAGCATTCTGGAATGTGAAGAAGAGGCAGTATGCAGTGATGCGCAACAGCTGTGTCTCTCTGAATCTGAAGAGGCGGGTGAGCCAGTGCCGATGGTCAGCACACCGCAGAACGCATCTGATGATGATGAGACTCAGTTGCCAGTTTCTGTTGAGCATGGTGCTGGCCAGACCACCCAACAACAGCAGGTGTTGGAAGAGGGTAGTGGTGGAGATGATGAGGTCCAAGACCCAACATGGCGTGAGGAACAGGAAGGTGGTGGGAGCAGCTCTGAGGAAGAGATTGCCCCAACGGTCCAAACAGTAGGGAGAGGTAGGCTGCAGACTCGCTTGCCTGTAGCCTCCAGTTTGGCACCCGTTCGGAGCAGTTCTCTTCCAACAGCCAAACCGGGCGCTCCCAGGACTTGCTCTGCGTGGTCCTTTTTTGATACAGTTGCAGATGATATTTGCTATGTCAAATGCAAGCTGTGTAATCAAAAAATTAAAAGAGGTAAAAGTGTCAGTAACCTTAATACAACAAATATGTGGAAACATGTGCGGTCAAAGCACTTTGTTGAGTTACAAAGACACACTGGAGATGTAGGCCAACCTACAGCAGCACCTACATCTTCAGCTCGTGTTGGAGCCTCTTCCTCCAGTTCACACACAGCTGGTTCGGCTTCCTCACAGGATCGCCATGGAAGAACCTCTGTCACTGTTGTCCAGAGACACAGTGTTATTCCACCCACAGCTGCAAGTTCCCTGTCATCCTCACACACCCAGGCCACAAAACAGCCATCGGTAGCACAGGCATGGGATAAAAGACGGCCATACTCGGCAAACCATCCATGAGCACAGGCTCTGAATGCTGGCATTGCAAAACTCCTGTCCCTTGAAATGCTGTCATTCAGGCTGGTGGAGACTGACAGTTTCCGTGAATTAATGGCATTGGCAGTCCCACAATACAATGTGCCCAGCCGATTTTATTTCAGCAGGCAAGCCGTCCCTGGTCTGCAAAAGCATGTTGAGGCAAAAATTAAACATGCGCTACTAAACGCCGTCAGTAGCAAGGTCCACCTGACCACCGATGCGTGGACCAGTACCCATGGCCAGGGACGATACCTTTCACTCACTGCCCATTGGGTCAATGTTGTGGAGCCGGGTACAGATCTTGCGAGTGGCGCTGTACGTGTTCTGCCAACTCCAAGGATTGCCGGAATCAAGTCTGTCCACATTGACTCCTCCTCCTACTCCAGTTCCTCAGAATCATCGCTGCAGGAGCCGTCACGGTCTACCTCCACATGGACCCGTGGACGCTTACCTGATGCGACCGATATGAGCACAGCCGTGGCCAAACGGCAACAGGCCGTTCTGAAATTAATTCCCATGGGGAATCGAAGCCACACAGCGCAGGAGGTCTGGAATGCCATCAAGCAGGAGAGCGACGTGTGGTTTTTGCCAGCGAATCTCCAGCCAGGCTTGGTAGTGTGTGACAATGGCCGAAATCTGGTGGCAGCTCTGGGCCTTGGCAACCTCACTCACATACCATGTCTGGCACATGTGCTCAACTTGGTCGTGCAGAGTTTTTTGAGGGACTATCCGGATCTTGATGCACTGCTGCACAAGGTCCGCCTAGAGTGCGCTCACTTGCGACGTTCCAGCATGGCCAGATCGCGCATTGCAGCTCTGCAACGCAGATTGCGCCTTCCTGAACATCGCATGATGTGTGACGTATCCACCAGGTGGAATTCAACGTTACATATGTTGGAGCGGTTGTGTGAGCAGCAGCCAGCAGTAATGGAGTATCAGCTGCATCAGGCGCAATCAACACGCAATTTGCGCCGTCCACACTTCACCATTAATGAGTGGGCCAATATGAAGGACATGTGCCACGTTTTGCGTGCGTTTGATGAGTCAACGCGGATGGCGAGTGCAGATGATGCACTAGTCAGCCTGACTGTCCCCCTTATCTGCCTGCTTCAAAAAACACTGCAAGCAATAAGGGATGAGGTTTTGGAAGAGGTGGAGGATGAGGAGTCACAAATTCCATCACCTTCTGGAAAGTCAGCGCAACGTGGTTCCTCACAAAGGGCTGGGCAGGGGTCACTTTGTGAGGAGGATGAGGAGGAGTCAATGGAGGAGGAAGACATCGCTCCAGAGGGAGGTACACAACGCTCTAGTCAGTATGTAGAGCGAGGGTGGGGTGATGCAGAGCAGGCAGAGATGACGCCTCTTGCAGAGGACAGCGTTTCTTTGCCAGTTGGGAGTCTGCAGCACATGGTTGATTTCATGCTGCAGTGCCTAAGAAACGACCGCCGCATCGCCCACATTCTCACGACGTCTGATTATTGGGTGTACACCCTCCTAGACCCTCGCTACCGGGACAACGTCAAAAGCCTCATCACACCGTTGAACCGGGAGCGTAAAATGCGGGAGTACCAAGACACACTGGTGCAATCCCTAATGTTCTACCTTACTGCCGAGAGCACTGCTGCTGCTACTGCTTTACAAAGCAGCTCTGTGCGTCGAGGCAGTGTAGAGAGCTCTGCAACAAGAGGGAGCACACGCAGTGCCTCTGCACAGGGAAAGACCAGTATGTTAAAAATGTGGCAAAGTTTTGTGGCAGCGCCACAAATGTCTACACCATCCGAGAGGGCTCCAGTCAGGGAGGCAACGTATCCGTCAGATGGTGACAGACTACTTGGCTTTGCCTCTCAGTGTACTCCCAGATGGCTCTTCCCCATTCAAGTTTTGGGTCTCTAAGCTGGATACATGGCCAGAGCTTAGCCAGTATGCATTGGAGGTGCTGGCTTGCCCTGCTGCCAGTGTATTATCGGAGCGCGTCTTTAGTGCTGCAGGTGGTGTACTAACAGACCGTCGCATGCGACTATCCTCCGATAATGTAGACCGGCTTACTTTTCTGAAAATGAACAAGGCATGGATCTCGCCACAATTTGTCTGTCCGTTTTCAGATTAAATAACTGGTTCGCAACGTTATCCATGTCTCCTGTTATGTTCATCTTTCTACCACCTGAACTCTACTCCCTGGGCTCCAACACTGCCAGTTGCTGCTCAGAAGTGTCGTGTCCACAGAACAAAACACAAGCTCTACTGTTAGTGGGGTTCAGTAACGCCAGCTGTTCCCCTGCTGTGTGAACGGCAAGAAGTCTCCTGTTCCCGACACATGGACAGAAAAACACATGACCAACATGCTCCAAATAGGGAAGAGCCGTCACCCTGCTTGTTATGCTGAAAACATGAAATTGTGAAGTTTTGCAGGCCTAGAATGATAAATATTTATGACAAATATGGACAAATAATAATTTGTCATCACAGCGCATATCTGCACATGTCTATTAGAAATGGTAACAAAAAATAAAACATAGTCTACTCTTCACATTTTGAAATTAATGCATAAAAGTACATTTCATACTTATGAATTAATGCTTTTTAAGGAACTTTATCTGTACCTGTAAGATAATGCAGTCAATGGATGTACGAATCATTAAATCCTCATCATCATCATCACGAGTTTTTATTTATGACAGACATTATAAAATACACATACTGATGCCAACTGTAACTTCAAACACCATATATGAAATGGCCAGCATGTAAACATGGTAATAATGTCCAATAATAAATTATTACATCTAGAAAGTGCATCATGCATACTGACAATAGGTAGTTATACCTGCAAGTGCTGTTGAAACAACCACAAGAGATATAAATTAATACTGGTATATAGGTATCACAGTGCATAGTTACTCATGGACAATGTTGATGTAATACTGTATCTCAATTAAGTCAGCGTCAACCATTAGGCTTGTTAGTCTTGTACATTGTTAAAGAGGGAACGTAATTTTTTTGTTTGTCATAGGTGGAGTATTACACATTAAATTATTACTGCTGTATTTTTTTTTGCGTCCCTAGTGCGCAATAACGAAGCCTAACCTCACATTTTATAGTCAGCTAATTGCCACACGCTACCCTACCCTACGAATGACAGTAGGAAGGTAGTGTTGACGGATAAAGCTTTGCGCAACCAGACATTCTTTTACCCTCTTCAACACTCTACAAGCAAAAAATGCATGATTTCAGCCGCAGACTTTATTGACGTACAGTATAACATCGGCATTACCCATCAGAGGCTGTCCACTGTCTGATACAGACATAGAATATACCTTTGCTATCCGTAGCCTTTGTTTCACCTACACTTGCAGGCACACACTAAAATTGTGACAAACAATGCCTAAAGTTTTTTTAAATGGTTATTTTTTATCGTACATTATTGTGTCATCAATGATCACATTGATGAGTCCATGCTGGACATGTCATACATGCTATAGAAAGTTACGATTTTATGAACTTAAATAATTGAAATGTCTGTGACTGTCACATAAAATTTGCGATGATGATGATGAGTGACTATTACAAAATCCATTGTCTTCACTATGTTATGGTTTAACATAGCTTTCCTTAAGCATTATTCATAAAAAAAAAATGGACTTTTATTCTGAAATTTACAACACTATATTTTGTTACCAATTTTTTGGGTGTTGTGTTGTTCCATTTATTTTTGGCATGTGCATATATGCGTTTATATTTGTATTTTCTTTATTTTTCCTTCTTGAAATTAGAAAACATGTGTATCTTTGTACCGTGTTAGCCAGTAGATAGAAAAATATTTAGACTTCAGAGTCAGCAGTGGTTGATACCTTTTAATGGATAACTGAAAAGATGGAAACAAATTGCAAGCTTTCAAGGCTACTCACGTCTCTTCATCAGGCAAAGAATAAATAAAAAAATTAAGCATCACATATTTCTATACACAACAGGACACAGGAATAGTGCAATAGGTAAGACAAGTAAGTGACGTGTATCAGAACTGTCATTATCTCACAGGGATGAACATAAATATTGGAACAATTCCTAGATAAGGATAGAAAGTTTGATTGCCCTCTCATTGGCGTATTTTTTTGGGTTTTCATGACCCTGGAAGGGCATAGACGCAGATTCCTTAATTGATATAGAATGACATAAATCCATGTGATCTATTCATTCCATCACTAACAGTGTCAAAGGTCATGATGAGCTTATATTCTGAAACCTTTGTACGTTTCTCATATTTGAAGTTATATTTTAATACCAGTAATTCCATATCCATCATGCTGTGACCGGGCATACAAAAGTCTTTTGCCACAGGTAAATTCATTAATTTATCTGTGATTGTTTGGCGCTGATAATTCATCCTTGTTCTCCTTTTTGTTGCCGGTCTCCCCTCACTTGTCCCTCCCTCACTTGTCTTAGCTATTCCTGTGTAATGTTGTGTGTAGAAATATGTGATTCTTCATTTTTGGCTTTACTCTTAGCCTGATGAAGACACCTGAGTAGTCTCGAAAGCTTTGAATTTGTTACCATATTTTCAGTTAGCCATTAAACGTTATCAACCACAGAGGACTGTCAAGTATAAATATTTTTCTATTCTTGTAATTGAAATTCATCATTTTATTGTCGTAGTAAAACTTCATTTATTATTGTTTGAAGTACATACATTTGCAATGGCCACGTAACAAGGCAATAACTCAATATTTTATGCCTACACCCACCTTGACCCTGGGCTACAACACCGCCAGTTGTTTCTCGGAAGTGCTGTTAGCACAGTCTACACTTGCTCCTGTGTTACTGGGGTTCAGTAATGTCAGCTGTTCCCCTGCTGTGTGAACGGCAAAAAGTCCTGCTGCCTCCACCATGTTCTCTTCTCATCCCTGGGTTACAACACCGCCAGTTGTTTCTCGGAAGTGCTGTTAGCACAGTCTACACTTGCTCCTGTGTTACTGGGGTTCAGTAATGTCAGCTGTTCCCCTGCTGTGTGAACGGCAAACAGTCCTGCTGCCTCCACCCTGTTCTCTTCTGATCCCTGGGTTACAACACCGCCAGTTGTTTCTCGAAGTGCTGTTAGCACAGTTAACACTTGCTCCCGTGTTACTGGGGTTCAGTAATGTCAGCTGTTCCCCTGCTGTGTGAACGGCAAACAGTCCTGCTGCCTCCACCCTGTTCTCTTCTCATCCCTGGGTTACAACACCGCCAGTTGTTTCTCGGAAGTGCTGTTAGCACAGTCTAACACTTGCTCCGTGTTACTGGGGTTCAGTAATGTCAGCTGTTCCCCTGCTGTGTGAACGGCAAACAGTCCTGCTGCCTCCACCCTGTTCTCTTCTCATCCCTGGGTTACAACACCGCCAGTTGTTTCTCGGAAGTGCTGTTAGCACAGTCTACACTTGCTCCTGTGTTACTGGGGTTCAGTAATGTCAGCTGTTCCCCTGCTGTGTGAACGGCAAACAATCCTGCTGACCTCCACCCTGTTCTCTTCTCATCCCTGGGTTACAACACCGCCAGTTGTTTCTCGGAAGTGCTGTTAGCACAGTTACACATTGCTCCTGTGTTACTGGGGTTCAGTAATGTCAGCTGTTCCCCTGCTGTGTGAACGGCAAAAAGTCCTGCTGCCTCCACCATGTTCTCTTCTCATCCCTGGGTTACAACACCGCCAGTTGTTTCTCGGAGGGAGGTTTTTTTGAAATGTGTAGAGTACCTTTACCGTTTCTGGGTTAGTATGTCAATGTCCCTTACGCAAATCTTGCCTCCGTCTCTGGGTACAACAGCCATTTTCTCGGATGCTAGCACAGTTACACTCCGTGTTATGGTTCAGTAATTCACTGTTCCTGCTTGAACGCAAAAGTCTGCTGCTCCTGTTTCTCTCATCCCGTTACAACACCGCCTTGTTTCTCGAGTGCTGTTAGCCATTACACTTGCTCCTGTTATGGTTCAATGTCAGCTGTTCCCTGCTGTGTAACGGCAAAGTCCGCTCCCTTTTCTTCCCGGGTTCAACCCGCCGTTTTCCGGAGGCTGTTAGCACATTATGGTTTTAATGGTTATAATCAGTTCCCCTCTGTGTGACGCAAAAAGTCTTTGCCACAGTTCTTATTATCTGGGTTCAACACCGCCTTTTTTCGTCTTTGCCTTCACTTGTCTTGTGTTATGGGTTAGTATTCATTTTGCCCTGCTGTGGACGGCAAAGCTGATGTACCATTTTTCTTCCTGTTACAACCCGCCAGTTTTTCTCGAATTGAACACATTATTGTCGTGTACTTCATTATTATGTTGACTCTTTGAACCGTAAAAATCTCTGCTCACCCCCTTCCCTGGGTACAACACCGCCAGTTGTTTCTCGATGCGTTAGCACAGTCTACACTTGCTCCTGTGTTACTGGGGTTCAGTATTCAGCTGTTCCTGCTGTGTGAACGCAAAAGTCCTGCTGCCCCCATGTCTCTTCTCATCCTGGGTTACAACACGCCATGTTCTCGAAGTGCGTTAGCACAGTCTACACTTGCTCCTGTGTTACTGGTCAGTATGTCAGCTTCCCCTGCTGTTGAACGGCAAAGTCTGCTGCCTCCACCGTTTCTTCTATCCTGGTTACAACACCGCCATTGTTTCCGGAAGTGCTGTTACACAGTTAACACTTGCTCCCGTTACTGGGGTTCAGTAATGTCACTGTTCCCTGCTGTGTGAACGGCAAATCCTGCTGCTCCACCTTTCTCTTCTCACCTGGGTACAACACCGCCAGTTGTTTCTCGAAGTGCTGTTAGACAGTCTACACTGTCCTGTGTTACTGGGGTTCAGTAATGTCAGCTTTCCTGCTGTTGAACGGCAACGTCTGCTGCCTCCCCCTGTTCTTTCTCTCCCTGTACACACCCCTGTTTCTCGAGTGCGTAGACAGTACATGTCTTGTTATGGTTCTATTCCGTTCCCTGGTGTGAACCAAAATCCTGGCCCACGTTCTCTTCTCACCGGGTAAACACCGCAGTTGTTTCTCGAAGTGCTGTTAGCACAGTTACACTTGCTCCGTGTTACTGGGGTCATAATGTCAGCTGTTCCCCTGCTGTGTGAACGGCAAAGTCCTGCTGCTCCACTGTTCTCTTCTCATCCCGGTTACAACACCGCCAGTTTTTCTCGGAAGTGCTGTTAGCACAGTTACACTTGCCCGTTTACTGGGTTCAGTAATGTCAGTGTTCCTGCTGTGTGAACGGCAAATCTCTGCCTCCACCCTGTTCTTCTCATCCCTGGTTACAACACCGCCATTGTTTTCGAAGTGCTGTACAAGTTACACTTGCTCCGTGTTACTGGGTTCAGTAATGTCAGCTGTTCCCCTGCTGTGTGAACGGCAAAAGTCCTGCGCCTCCACCTGTTCTCTTCTCATCCCTGGTTACACACCCATTGTTCCGAAGTGCTGTTAGCACAGTCTACACTGCTCCTGTGTCTGGGTTCAGTAATGTCACTGTTCCCCTGCTATGGTGAACGGCAAAAGTCCTGCTGCCTCCACCTGTTCTCTTCTCATCCCTGGGTTACAACACCGCCAGTTGTTTCTCGGAATCACGCCAGTTACTTGCTCCTGTGTTACGGGGTTCAGTAATGTCAGCTGTTCCCCTGCTGTGTGAACGCAAAATCCTGCTGCCTCAACAGTTCTCTCTCTCCTGGGTTACAACACCGCCAGTTGTTTCTCGGAAGTGCTGTTAGCTTCTGAACTTTGCCTTGTGTTACTGGGGTTCAGTAATGTCAGCTGTTCCCCTGCTGTGAACGGCAAACAGTCCTGCTGCCTCCACCCTGTTCTCTTCTCATCCCTGGGTTACAACACCGCCAGTTGTTTCTCGGAAGTGCTTTTAGCACATTAACACTTGCTCCTGTGTTACTGGGGTTCAGTAATGCAGCTGTTCCCTGCTGTGTGAACGGCAAAAGTCCTGCTGCCTCCACCCTGTTCTCTTCTCATCCTGGGTTACAACACCGCCAGTTTTCTCGGAAGTGCTGTTAGCACAGTTAACACTTGCTCTGCTGGTCAGTTGTACTGGGTTCCGTAATGTCAGCATGTTCCCCTCTGTGAACGGCAAAGTCCCTGCGTCACCCCCAGTTTCTTCTCATCCTGGGTTACAACACGCATTGTTTACGGGTGCTGTTAGCACAGTTCCCTCTTTAACGCTCCTGTGTTACTGGTTCTTGTTCACTGTTCCCCCGCAGTTGTTCGGCAAAAAGTCCTGCTGCCACCAGTTATCTCTTCTCCTTTCTGGGGTTACAACACTGCCAGTTGTTTCCGAAGTGCTGTTGCACAGTCTACTGCTCCCTGTGTTACTGGGGTTCATAAGTCCAGCGTTCCTGCTGGAAGTCAAAAGTCTGCTGCCTTCCCATGTTCTTTCTATCCCTGGTTCACCCGCTTGTTTCTCGAAGTCTGTTAGCCATTACACTGTCCGTTTACTGGGTTCAGTAATGCAGTGTTTCCCCATGCTGTTGAAGGCAAAAGTCCTGCTGCCTCCACTGTATGTCCTTTCCCCTGGGTTACAACACCACCAGTTTTTCGCACAGTCTGTTCACAGTCCTGTACACTGCTCCGTGTTACTGGGGTCAGTAATGTACACAGTTCCCCTGCTGTTGAGGTCAAATGCCGCTGTCCCACCCTGTTACTCGTCAATGCCTGGGTTACAACACCGCTGTTTTCTCGGCTGGTTAGCACCAGTTACACTGTGCTCCCGTTGTACATGGGTTCAGTGTCAGCTGTTCCCTATGTCAGCTGTTCGCTGACAGTCACTGCGCATCCACCCTGTTCTCTTCTCATCCCTGTTACACACCGCCAGTTGTTACTCGAAGTGCTGTTAGCATCAGTAAGCTGCTCCCGCAGTACTGGATTCCGTTCTGGTTCCCGTAATGTGCTGGTTACCGAAACGAGTCCTGCTGCCTCCACCCTGTTCCTTCTCATCCCTGGGTTACAACACCGCAGTTGTTTCTCGGAAGTGCTGTTAGCACGTTAACACTTGCTCCGTGTTACTGGGGTTCAGTAAGTCAGCTGTTCCCCTGTGTGAACGGCAAAAGTCCTGCTGCCTCCACCTGTTCTCTTCTCATCCCTGGGTTACAAACCGCCAGTTGTTTCTCGATGCTGTTTAGCACAGTTAACACTTGCTCCGTGTTACTGGGGTTCAGTAATGTCAGCTGTTCCGCTTGTGTGAACGCGCAATCCACATGTCTGCCTCCACCTGTTCCATCCCCCGGTTCGAACACCGCCAGTTGTTTCTCGGAAGTGCTGTTAGCACAGTTAACACTTGCTCCCGTGTTACTGGGGTTCAGTAATGTCATCTGTTCCCCTGCTGTGTGAACGGCAAAAAGTCCTGCTGCCTCAACTTTAATTTCCATGGGTACCTTCTGCTACCCATCCGGGTTCCAGTACCGTCAGCTGGTTCTCCGCAGTGCCTTTGGCCTAGGTGCCTCCATGTCGGTATCCGAGTTCCAGCAACGTCTGCTGGTCCTTGGTAGTGCTTTGGAGCACAGGTACCTCCTGCTTACTAACCGTGTCTCAGTAACGTCAGCTGGTCCTCGGTTGTGCCATTGGCTCTTTTCCTTCTGCTGACCCTCCGGGTTCCAGCACAGTCAGCTGGTCCTCGTTACTTCCATTGGCTTTTGTACCATCACCAACAGGACAAAGAAGGTTAAGACAAACTACAAGATACAGAACAAGAGAAAGAAGAACAATAAGCAGAAGATCAAAAAGCAGAAGAACATTAAGTATAAGACCAAAATGAAGAGCAAAATATATGCTCTAAATTCTAAGCAGAAGAAGACTAAGCAGTGTATGGGGGTGAGTCCGTTCCTCCTCGTGGTGCCCCTGGAAAATGCCTGATGCTGCTGCAGGCTAAACTGAACGCAGACAAATACTGTTGTAATTAAAATCTTTCGTGACAGCAAGAACGGAAGGATGAAAATTCAGAGTTTTACAGATTACAAGTACAGGAATGTCTGTCACAAATAAGAATATGATGAAAAGGATGAATAGGAAGAAGATGAAGAAGTAGAATATGAAGAAGAATAATAGTTTAAAAAGAACAATATGAGTAATGTTAACAAAAACATGAAAAGCAAGAAGTTTTAGAAGAAGATAAAGAAGGTGAAAATGAAGAATAATTTGATGACAAAGATGATGCTGCTGAAGATTATGAAGGAGAAAGTGTGTCAAAAGTTAAAAAGGTGAAGAGCATGGAAGTTGTGAAACATACATATTTGCCAAAATAGAAAAAAGGTTAACAACATTGTCAATTTCTTCGTCAATCCGAACGTATTTCCTAAAAAAAAAAATTAATGTGATTACATTGGATTGTGTTAAACATCTATGCCTTTAATGTCTCCTCAACCTCCCCAATACATTCTACATTACTCTTTGTTGTTTTCCTTCATGTACAATTAACCTACAAGGCAAGAATGGGGTTTTTTTAATTTCGATATTTTGTTCCCATAGACTTACATTGGACTTCCAGTATCGGTATCGGGTATCGCCGATATTTTTTGGGTATCGGCGATACCATTCCGATTCCGATACTTTTGGATATCGGAAAGTATCGCTCAACTCTAGTGGATACTAATCCCCCTACCCCTCCATCTGCTAGAGTGCCCAATTTAGGGGTACCGTCAAAAAATGGAGAAGGCATAGGGCAGGGAAGAAGCACAGGGGGAGAAAAAATATACCCCAAGAGACAGTCACATCGCCGCAGATATTAGACAAAACTTTGTCTGAGGTATCTAATTTCTCCGTTATTAATCTATCAGCAAATATATGTACTCATACTCAGATTAAAGTGTTGGAGAAAGGAATTAAGTTTGCACCCAGTGTTCGTGCCAATATGTTACAAACTATTAAGGATGTCAATAAGTTTGTTCGCTTGTTAGCAGTGAAAAACCATTTTCACCAACCTGTGGCGGATTCTGCTACTATGTCAACATCTATTGCTGATACAGCATCTGAATTCCCTGTTATTCCATTATCTATGACTTTGACTGAACAGATAGCATCTAAAACCTTGATGGACCTTGATACCAATCGGAAGATTGTAAAATCTACGGAACTAAAATCGATACAAACTCCAAATCCAGATTTTTATCCGGTTTCAGCAAGGGTCCCCATCATGGACAGTTTTCAGGATGTGTTGGAGAAGGAAATAAGAGATATTCTAACTACTGACATAGGAGCTGTAAACAATTTAACAAAAGCTGAAAAAAAGGCTTTAAATGATTTATCATGTAATCCTAATGTTGTGATCCGCCCTGCGGATAAAGGGGGCTCTCTGGTTATCTTGGTTATGAGAGAGAAATTCAGATTATATTTTCAGATTGCAATACTTACAGAAAATTGGACGCTGATCCTACATCAGAAATTAATAGGAAATTATGATGTTTATTAGGTGAAGAGGAAGCTTTGGGCATTTTTGATAGAAAAATGATTGATTATCTTGTGTCTGAAAATCCTGTGTGTGCTATTTTTCATGGTCTGCCTAAGGTGCATAAAGGTATTTCCTCCTGCCTTTCGTCCTATTGTGGCTGGCATAGGATCTTGCACAGAGAGACTATCTGCCTGGCTGGATAAGATTTTGCAGCCATTTGTTAAGAGAACAGTGGGTTATATCAAAGACACAAAACACTTATTACAAGCACTGTCAAATATGTCTTGGTCCAAAGATTCGATCTGGGTTACTTGTGATGTTGAAGCCCTGTATTCTCATATCCCCCACCATTTAGCTATCAGAGCTCTCAATTTACATTTGGAACAATATGGGAATTTTGAGGCTTCCCACACTGAGTATATTCTGCAAGTTGCAGATTTTCTGCTCAAACATAATTTTTTTAGTTTTAATAAGCAGTTTTATATTCAGGTGTGTGGTTGCCCTATGGGGTCATCTTTTTCACTATCTTTGGCGAATTTATATATGTCATGGTGGGAAGAGACTTATCTGCATTCGTCATGTAACCCTTTCTGTGAGAAAATTTGTTGGTACGCCAGATACTTAGACGATTTGGTGATTATCTGGCGTACTAACACACAACACGATGTACAGATGTCTTGTGTGGATTTTCAAACATATCTGAATGAAAACCCTCTAAATTTGAAATTCAAGGTGGATATTCATAAAAACTCTGCTCCTTTTTTGGATGTTTTTCTACATGGAGATGATAAAACAGGTTTAATCACCACTGCTTTATATAGAAAATCTACAAGCGGTAATTCTACATTACATGCTACCAGTTCTCACACTGCTAATACCATCTGTAATTTACCTATTGGAGAATTTGTGAGGGCACGTAGATTGTGTTCAACTGACATTTCCTTTCATTCAGAATGTGGAGTTATATTTGATAGATTGAAACAGAGAGGGTATTCTAATAAATGTCTTAAGAGGGCCTTATTTATTGCTACTAAAAAATCAAGATCTGATTTGTTGAGGGATAATGAACCAGGATTGGGTGATAAAAATCAGCTTACATTTTCTACCCCATATAGTCTGGATTTTATCAACATAAAAATGGCTTTTCTTAAATATATACCTATGTTGGAACAGGATCCAATTCTGAAGGAAATTCTATCAAATGATGTGAACATTGTAGCTAGAAAATCCACAAATTTGGGCAATTTGCTATCACCAAGTTTGTATATCACCCCGAGAAACAGTAATATGTGGCTCAGCACAGTGGGTTCATTTAGGTGTGGTACCTCCAGATGTAACGTGTGCAGATATATGGTGAATTGTAAAGAGTTTTTGGATAATAATGGTAAAATTTATAAGATAAAAACATTTATAAACTGTTCGACAACTCATGTAGTGTATTTAGCTAGTTGTGAAGCATGTAGTAAATATTATGTTGGTTGTACATCACGTAAGTTAAAGAAACGATTAGCTGAACACATTTCTTCTTCTGCCCCTGTGGAGACTGCTGATCGCTATAGCAATAAAAGACCTAGCTCTGTTTTATCAAAACACTTCTTAGAAGTACATGGAGGTGATTTATCTACGTTGTCCATTAGGGGCATAGAGAGAATTAACAGAGCGGAGCGAGGTGGTGATTGGTTTGCTGCACTATTATCAGCTGAGGCTGAATGGATCCTGCTTCTTGATGCTCGTGCACCGAAAGGTTTAAATTATAGATCAGATTTGCAATATATAATGTAAATATGTTTTTTTTTTTTTTTTTCCTTGCAATACTCATTTATTTATGTCTATTGTGATTTATGGTTCATTGCTGTTTTTGCATGTATCCATTTATGTCTGCAAAAAATATATTTCTTATTTATATGTTAGATTTTTTTTTTTTTTTTTAGCAGCATTAATTGCTTAGTTCTGAATAGCGTGGAGCGAATTAATTGCCTGAAACTGGGTGTTCACTTTGCAGTCTCCTCATGTATTTATTTATTTAAGCTTCCTAGTTTTGATAAGATATACCTATGACTAAGGACATGTAATATCTGTCTGAAATGCGTAAGGTAGCCTTGCCTGTCATGGTGGCTTATTAATATGTTTTTAAAACCTTCCTAATAAATGTGAGTTTTATCTTTTTTCACTAATTTTGGTGCTGGAGACCCCTTCTTTTTTCTTTGGATTTGGATTTATAGCACCAGTTCAACCGCACTGGACATCTCCTGGCATCAGACCGCTCATGGACTATATGGACACTGATGTACGGTAGGCTGAATATTTTTTCCTCTTTTTGCTATTTCTCAAAAGTCGAGTCGAATGAAATCGGCCGACTATCGGGAAAAGTCGGAGGTCCGACTGAAACACGAAACCCAATGCAAGTCAATGGGGAAGCAAAGTCGCCAGGGAGTGGAGGACAGTAAACACACCTACAGTGCCCATTTCAATGCCAACAACATAAATTCTTAATACTTAAGCTTGGCAACCTTCATTTACTTATAATAATTGAATACTGGGGGTTAGGCTATGGTTCCACGGTCCGGAACCATAGCGCTTTGGACGGAGCGGAAATTCCGCTCCGTCTAAGCCCCGCCCCCTTTCTGACGCGCGATCTTTCCGGAGGTGTTCAGGACACCTCCGGAACACCTCCGGAAAGAGCGCAGGGCTACATAGCCCTGTGTTAATTCTGTTGCGGCGACGCACCGTCGCCGCAATACGCGAGGACATGCTGCGGTCTAAAAAGACGCGCCGCATGTCCGTTTACGCAGGTTTGCCACCTGCGTATTGTTACGCATAGTGGAGACGGGATTTCTTGAAATCCCCTCCACTATGCTGTAACATCTGGACGCTGCGTGTTTGGCGCTGCGCCAGCGCACAGCGCCAAACACGCAGCGTTTCCTGACCGTGGAAACTCACCCTTATTTAGCTAAAGTTGTAGGGGGGGCTGGCTCCAGGTTTTCGTGTGCCCCGGGCCAAAGAGTGTCAGTGCGCCCCTTTAACACATACCACAATTCATGATGCTCCGATACGGCACAGGTATATAGGTATAGTACAATGACGAAAATTTCACTTCTTACATGTCATGACTGATATCTATTTTAAAATCTACAATAGCTCTAAAACCGGACAGTATATTCCTCCATACAGTATTATGGCCACCACATAGTGCGCCATACAGAATAATGAGCCCCATATATTGCTCCATACATAATTGGTCCCATATAATGTTCCATAAAGTATATGATGAGCTCCACATAATGCTCCAGTATATGATGGTCCCCATGTAATGTGCCATACAGTATAGGATGGTCCCCATAGAGTACAATGAGCCCCACATATTGCTTCATACAGTATAATGAGTCGCATATAAAGCTCCATACAGTATATGATAAGCCCCATATATTGCTCCATACAGAATGGGCTCCAAATAATGCTCCATGCAGAATAGGCCCCATATGTGCTCCATATGATTATCCATACCCTAAATGATGCCCCATAAATAATGAACCCCATATGATGCTCCAGTATATGATGGGCCCTATGGATGATGCTCCAGTATCTTATGGGCCAAAATAATGCTCCATATATAATGTGCTCCATTTATAATGCTCCAGTGTATAATGGGCCCATAGATGCTGCTCCAGTGTCTGATCTGCCCCATTTAGAATGCTCCAGTATATGATGGGCCCCATGGATGATGCTCCAGTGTCTTATGGGCTAAAATAATGCTCCATATATAATGTGCCCCATTTATAATGCTCCAGTGTATAATTGTTGTGAACGTTTTGGAGACCACTTCGGAGCTGAAGCTCCCTCTGGTGGTTCATGAGGGTATTGAACCTATGTTGAATACCAAGAGTCCAACACCTGCAGATAACGAGTGGGTGTCAGGTGGTACTGACTGGCCTGATATAAGTGAGCTGATCTCCCAAGATCCTCGCGAGTGATCAATTGTGCTTCCTGGTCTAGTTTGGAATTCAGCTTGCTTTCCTGCTGTCTCCTGCTTGTGTTCAGATAAGTCTCTTTCAGTTTTTTTTTACTGTGGTTTGAATTCCTTGCTTTTTGCTGCATTTCTTTTTGTCTTCAGCCGGGTCCCCTTTGGGGGGCTTTGGCGGGTCTCTGTTCGTATTTTGTATTTGTTCTTTTGCTCAGTTCTTGTGATATTTTTCTGCTGGGTAGCTACGTGTCCACACCAGAGATCTGATATAGGTGGTCGAGACCGTGTAGTCTCAGTGTTTTTGGATTCAGAAGTGTTGGAGCTTTTCCTAGGGTTTTTCTAGGTTGCAGAAAGTATTCTCTCCTGTGCTGTCCTTTCTAGACAGTTTTGGGCCCCAGCGTTTGCTCAATCTATTTTCTGTCTGTGTTCGTATTTTCACCTTGTCTAACTGCCATTATATGTTTGGGAGCTTCCTACTCTTTTGGGGTCTACTCTGGGGCAGTTAGCTTTCCTCTTTCCATCTTCAGGGATAGCTATCTCTCCGACTGTGCCGAGGCGTCTAGGACCACCGGAGGAACGCTCCACGGCTGCTTCTAGTTGTGCGGTTAGTTTAGGGGTCTGCAACCTATTAGTTTCCAACCTCTCTGGTGTTCGGCTGCCTATGTGTTTTTTTGCTCCTGCCTCCTCAGCTACCATAACATAACAATAATGGGCCCCATAGATGCTTCTCCAGTGTCTGATCTGCCCCATTTAGAATGCTCCAGTATATGATGAGCCCCATGGATGATGCTCCAGTGTCTTATGGGCCAAAATAATGCTCCATATATAATGGGCCCCATTTATAATGCTTCAGTGTATAATGTGCCCCATAGATGCTGCTCCAGTGTCTGATCTGCCCCATTTAGAATGCTCCAGTATATGATGGGTCCCATGGATGATGCTCCAGTGTCTTATGGGCCAATATAATGCTCAATATATAATGGGCCCCATTTATAATGCTCCAGTGTATAATGGGCCCTGTAAATGCTGCTCCAGTTTCTGATGTCCCCCATTTGGACTGCTCCAGTATATGATGGGCCTCATAGATGATGCTCCAGTCTATGATGGGCCCATATATCATTCTCCAGTGCATAATGCTCCCCATATATTGCTCCCAACATAAAAAAATGAAATACCTCTCCTCACTGGGCACTGCTCTACTCTGGAATCCTTAGCCTCACCATATTCCAGCTCTCTGCACTTGGACTGTTTAGGCAGAGGGCGTACAGACGTAACGTCATCGCGCTCTCTGACCTGATTGTCACTGTCAGGAAATGCGGAAGACGTCACAGCAGTGGAGCAGTGAGAGGTAAGTATTGCAAATGCTGTGGCCCTGAGCAAGCAGGGGGGCCCACTCGTGGGCAACGGCACTGGCACAGGGCCCCTCATAGTACGCCGGTGTGTCTGAAGGCGAGTGGGCCCCCCACCGTCAAAGACACTTTTGCGTACTATGAGGGGCCCTGTGCCAGGGCCGTTGCCCACAAGTCGGCCCCCCCACCTGCTCACGGAACCGGCACTTGCCCGGGTGCGCCAGGTGCTGACGCCGGCCCTGAGGGGGTTACAGCCCAGTTAGGGAGGTGGAAAAACTGGCATATGTTGAGGGGTAGGCTGGAGGTTCAGCTTCTGCAAATGGAGGAATTGGAGAAGTCGAAGGAAGAGGAGGACAAAGCGAGCCATTTTGCTGGCAACCTATGTGTCATCAGGGGAAGGTGGTACAAAATCCTTTGAAACCCAGGCATCGTTCATTTTAATCAAGGTGAGATCACCAACATTTTGGGTCGACAGCTGGGTCCTTATTTCTGTCAGCATTGATCCAGCTGCACTGAGCACTCTTTCTGATAGCACACTACCAGCAAGACAAGCGAGCTCCTGTAGGGCATATTGTGCCAATTCAGGCCAGATGTCCGGTTTACAGGCCCAGTAGTCAAAGGGGAATGAACTGTGAGGGAGAACATCGATAGGGAGGAAAGGTAATTTTGAACCATAGTTGACAACTGCTGTCTCCTGTCTGTTGCAATTGATTCATTATTACCAGTCGTGTGAGCGTTACTCGAGAAATCAGTCCACAACATGATCATGAAACCCCTGTCTCCAACGCCACTTCGGCTGTGTGCACCACGAACACCTCTTCCATGTTGCCCAGTATGGCTCGTGGTAGAACCTGCACCACTGCTGTGTGCTGGGAATGCCTGTAACAAACGGTTTACCAGAGTTGCTTGTTTGTTTGCCAATATTAGCTCTAGGTTCTCTTGTGGCATGATGTTCTGTAATTTGCCTTTATAGCGTGGATCGAGGATGCTGGCTAACCAGTAGTCGTCATCCTACATAATTTTTGCAATGCGGGGGTCCCTTTTTAGGATCCACAAGACATAATCACACATGTGAGCCAATGTTCCAGGTGTCAATGATGCTCTTAGAGTGGTGGGTGGAGGAGGACTTTCTGCCAAAAAGGGTACTGTATCACAAGCGTACAGCTGTATACAGTGTACGGGTAATTGTAAATCTCCGTATATATTTCCAGATTAACAGACAGACGCTCACAGGCTCAGTATGGATCACACCAGAATGTAAAAAGTAGGAAAAGGGTAATGTATCCGAAGCGTACAGCTGTATACAGTGTTGGGGTAATTTTAAATCTCCGTATATATTTCCTGAGTCAGACACAGACTCTAACAGCCTCAGTATGGATTGCACCAGACTTCAAAAAGTAGAAAAAGTGTACTGTGTCAGAAGCTTACAGCTGTATACAGTATTGGGGTAATTTTTAAATCTCCGTATATATTTCCGGAGTAACAGACAGACGCTCACAGGCTCAGTATGGATTAGACCAGGATATGAAAAGCTTAAAAAGGGTACTGTATCACCAGATACCAGGTATATATAGTATAGTGAAAATATTGTAAATCTCCGAATATATTTCAGGAGTCACACACAGACGCTCTCAGGCTCAGTATGGATTAGACCAGAATATAAAAAGGAGATCCGCAAGAAATAATCACACATGTGGGCCAATGTTCCAGGTGTCAATGATGCACTTAGAGTGGTGAGTGGAGGAGGACTTTCTGGCAACAAGGGTACTGTATCACAAGCGAACAGCTGTATACAGTGTAGGGGTAATTGTAAATCTGCGTATATATTTCCTGAGTAACAAACAGACGCTCACAGGCTCAGTATGGATTAGACAAGAATATAAAAAGCTTAAACAGGGTACTGTATCATCAGATACCAGGTATATATAGTATAGTGAAAATATTGTAAATCTCCATATATATTTCAGGAGTCAGACAAAGACGCTCACAGGTTCAGTATAGATTAGACAAGAATATAAAAAGCAGATCCTCAAGAAATAATCACACATGTGAGCCAATGTTCCAGGTGTCAATGATGCACTTAGAGTGGTGGGTGGAGGAGGACTTTATGGCAAAAAGGGTACTGTATCACAAGCATACAGCTGTATACAGTGTAGGGGTAATTGTAAATCTCAGTATACAGTACAGACCAAAAGTTTGGACACACCTTCTCATTCAACTATTTTTCTGTATTTTCATGACTATGAAAATTGTAGAATCACACTGAAGGCATCAAAACTATGAATTAACACATGTGGAATTATACATTACACTTTACAAAAAAGTGTGAAACAACTGAAAACATGTCTTATATTCTAACTTCTTCAAAGTAGCCACCTTTTGCTTTGATTACTGCTTTGCATGCAGAAAAGGTGAACTGATGGACTCTGCATGCCTGGTTCCCACTGTGAAGCATGGAGGAGAGGTGTGATGGTGTGGGGGTGCTTTTCTGGTGACACTGTTGGGGATTTATTCAAAATTTAAGGCATACTGAACCAGCATGGCTACCACAGCATCTTGCAGCAGCATGCTATTCCATCCGGTTTGCGTTTAGTTGGACCATCATTTATTTTTCAACAGAACAATGACCCCAAACACACCTCCAGGCTGTTTAAGGGCTATTTGACCAAGAAGGAGAGTGATGGGGTGCTACGCCAGATGACCTGGCCTCCACAGTCACCAGACCTGAACCTAATCGAGATGGTTTGGGGTGAGCTGGACCGCCCACCGTTTCAATTTTGAATAAATCCCCAACAGTGTCACCAGCACAGCACCCCCCCACCATCACACCACCTCCTCCATGCTTCACGGTGGGAACCAGGCATGTAGAGTCCATCCGTTCACCTTTTCTGCATGCAAAGCAGTAATCAAAGCAAAAGGTGGCTACTTTGAAGAACCTAGAATGTAAGACATATTTTCAGTTGTTTCACACTTTTTTGTAAAGTGTAATGTATAATTCCACATGTGTTAATTCATAGTTTTGATGCCTTCAGTGTGATTCTACAATTTTCATAGTCATGAAAATACAGAAAAATCTTTGAATGTGAAGGTGTGTCCAAACTTTTGGTCTGTACTGTATATTTCCAGAATAACAGACAGACGCTCACAGGCTCAGCATGGATCACACCAGAATATAAAAGATAGAAAAAGGGTAATGTATCCGAAGCGTACAGCTGTATACAGTGCTGGGGAAGTTTTAAATCTCTGTATATATTTCCTGAGACAGACACAGACTCTCACAGGCTCAGTATGGATTACACCAGAACATAAAAAGTAGAAAAAGTGTACTGTATCAGAAACGCACACATGTATACAGTGTTGGGGTCATTTTAAATCTCCGTATATATTTCCTGAGTCAGACACAGACTCTCACAGGCTCAGTATGGATTACATCAGAATATAAAAAGTAGATACAGTACACTTTATCAGAAGCGTACAGCTGTGTACAGTGTAGGGGTAATTGTAAATCTCCGTATATATTTCAGGAGTAGCAGACACACGCTCACAGGCTCAGTATGGATTAGACAAGAATATAAAAAGCTGAAACAGAGTACTCTCAAGTATATATAATATAGTGAAAATATTGTAAATCTCTGTATATATTTCAGGAGTCAGACACAGACGCTCTTAGGGTCAGTATGGATTAGACAAGTACTGTATATAAGAAGCTGAAAAAGGATACTGTATCACCAGATACCAGGTATATATAGTATAGTGAAAATATTGTTAATCTTCGTATATATTTCAGGAGTCAGACAAAGACGCTCACAGGCTCAGTATGGATTAGACCAGAATATAAAAAGCTGAAAAAGGGTACTGTATCACCAGATACCAGGTACATATAGTATAGTGAAAATATTGTAAATCTCTGTATATATTTCCGGAATAACAGACAGACACTCACAGGTTCAGTATGGATTAGACCAGAATATAAAAAGCTTAAACAGAGTACTGTATCATCAGATACCAGGTATATATAGTATAGTGAAAATATTGTAAATCTCTGTATATATTTTCAGGAGTCAGACAAAGACGCTCACAGGCTCAGTATGGATTAGACAAGAATATAAAAAGCAGATCCTCAAGAAATAATCACACATGTGGGCCAATGTTCCAGGTGTCAATGAAGCACTTAGAGTGGTGGGTGGAGGAGGACTTTCTGCCAAAAAGAGTACTGTATCACAAGCGTACAGCTGTATACAGTCTATTGGTAATTGTAAATCTCCGTATATATTTCCGGAGTAACAAATAGACGCTCACAGGCTCAGTATGTATTAGACCAGAATATTAAAAGTAGAGAAAGGGTAATGTATCCGAAGCATACAGCTGTATACAGTGTTGGGGTAGTTTTAAATCTCCGTATATATGTCCAGAGTCAGACACAGACTCTCACAGGCTCAGTATGGATTACACGAGAATATAAAAAGTAGAAAAAGGGTAATGTATTAGAAGCGTACAGCTATATACAGTGTTGGGGTAGTTTTAAATCTCGTATATATTTCAGTCTCAGTAAGCCAGTCTGGACTCTCCGCTACAGGAAACTAGATGGATACAAGTACTGACTGAAAGTAGAGTGAGTGCAGAAATTTGGGAATTCCTAATCACGGGAAAAAACCTCCAGGTAGAATTCGCAAAGGCGATGCTGACCCTCAATTACTTTGTCTGTGGAGACAGCGAAAACGGTTCTTTGTGAAGAAAGGGTTGCTGTATCGCAATATCGTGGATCCCAGTAGCGTAGCTACCGGGGGCAGAGGGGGCGGTGGCTCCAGGCCCCATGCTCGGAGGGGGCCCATCTGGAGCTATGCTACTGTAACTGCAACGGCGTGCACAGCTCGCCGACACAATTGCATTCTGCGGCAGAGCAGGGAGAATCGCACTCCCTGCTCTGCCGCCCGGCCACTATGGGGCCTGAGCAGGTGGTGGGGGGCCCGGTGCCAGCAGTGGGCCCCCCGCCCATCACCGGAGGTTCAGCTGTATCGGCATCTAGCCAATACAGCTGACCGCATTGTGAGAGAAGGAGCGAGCGCTCCTTCTCACCCATAATCCCCCTTTCAGCGTCTGACAGTGGGCGCGATGACGTCACTGCCCGGCGCCCGCTGTCAGGAGATGAGAGGGAGAGCAGTGAGCAGCGCAGGAGCCAGGAGCAAGAGAGGTGAGTACAGGATTTATTATTTTTGTAATGGGGGTGCATTATAATACAGAGTCTGTCTATGGGGGGCTGCATTATAACACAGAGGCTGTCTATGGGGGTGCATTATAAATAAGACTGCCTATGGGGATGCTTTATAAATAAGACTGCCTATGGGGGTGCATTATAAATAAGACTGCCTATGGGGGTACATTATAAATAAGACTGCCTATGGGGGTGCATTATAAATAAGGCTGCCTATGGGGGTGCATTATAAATAAGACTGCCTATGGGGTGCATTATATAAGGCTGCCTATGGCGTGCATTATAAATAAGACTGCCTATGGGGGTGCATTATAAATAAGACTGCCTATGGGGTGCATTATAAATAAGCCTCCCTATGGGGGTGTATTATAAATAAGGCTGCTTATGGGGGTGCATTATAAATGACTGCCTATGGGGGTGCATTATAAATAAGACTGCCTATGGGGGTGCATTATAAATAAGACTGCCTATGGGGGTGCATTATAAATAAGGCTGCCTATGGGGGTGCATTATAAATAAGACTGCCTATGGGGTGCATTATATAAGGCTGCCTATGGCGTGCATTATAAATAAGACTGCCTATGGGGGTGCATTATAAATAAGACTGCCTATGGGGTGCATTATAAATAAGCCTCCCTATGGGGTGTATTATAAATAAGGCTGCTTATGGGGGTGCATTATAAATGACTGCCTATGGGGGTGCATTATAAATAAGACTGCCTATGTGGAGTGCATTATACTATATTGAGGACTATCTGGTGTATTATGCTACATGGATGCTATCTAGGGGGCCATCATACAGTGTGGGGATTATAGTGGCGGGGTCATCATACAGTGTTGGAGCCATTAAATAGTTTGGGGATATTAAGGGGTCAGTATATATCCAGTGAGGGGGCATCATACTGTGCATAGGGGAGCTGTACAGGGGGGAGACTCGGGACATTATTTAGTGTAAAGTGGACACTTATTGTTATAGGGGAACTCTGGTTACTGTGACTGTGAAAGGGCACACACAGGGCATTATTACATTCTAGGGGACAAAATGCGGGCACTATTTTCTAAGGCACATGCACCTGGCATTACTATATTCTAGAGGGTTGCTTTACAATTTAGAGGGCACAGAACCACACAATAGGTGCAGTAATAGGGACACATATGACAGCAGCGGCTCAGTATTGGGGTATCAGCAGGATGAGTTTGTACAGGTTGAGAATAGTCTAATTGGTGACCCTGACAGTGCTGAAAATATGAGAAGTGAAACGTGTCTTTGTTGTATTCTCTGCAGATGAGTCCTGGCTGGAGGAGTCATCATGTCGGTCTGGGCCAGATGGATAAGACATGAAAAGTGTACAATTCCATCAGAAAGAACGTCAGCGGTAGGTCATTATCTGTAACTCTGCTGTAATCTCTTATATGTTCTGTAGGACTGGTATTATTTACCACTGACCATATGGCAGTGATATCAATATTAGTCTTTTTATATATAGATTATTTTTGGCAACAGTGCGGTCATTTGCAGAGGTTCTCTGGTTAGGGGCCCACTCAGAAGTTTCGCCCCCCTAAACCGAAATCCTAGCTACGCCTCTGGTGGATCCCATCACCGTTAGTTGTCTCCATCAAATTGTGATCCCAAGGAGAGATGTAGACATGGTCAGTCTGGTCACTTTGGAGTGCAAAAGACAGAAGCCACAGGTCGTAGTCGATTCTATTGGATTGGCATGAGAGGAGACATTGAAAAATGGAGCCAGGAATGTCACACGTCTGTGACTAGGAAAACTGTGAAAGCTGATCAGAAAGCACCACTGCATCCGATTGTGAGTCGACTTCCATTAGAAATGGTAGCCATTGATCATCTGAAGGTAGAGCCCAGCAGGACAGGCCATAACTACGTCTTAACCATCATCGATCAGTTCACCAAATTTGTAGTGGCCGCCCCTGTGAAGGATTTAACTGCCCAGACTCCACAGCAGTGGAGAAGGGAGAGGTAAGTATTGCAAGTGCTGGGCCCTGAGCAAGCAGGGGGGCCCACTCATGGGCACTGGTACTGGCACAGGGCCCCTCATAGTACGCCGGTGTGTCTGACGGTGAGTGGGCCTCCCCACCGTCAGAGACACTTTATTGTACTATGAGGGGCCCTGTGCCAGTGCCGTTGCCCAAGTGTGGGCCCCCCACCTGCTCAGGGCACCGGCACTTGCTCGGGTGCGCCAGGTGGTGACCCCGGTCCTGAGAGGGGAACACATCAGTTAGGGAGGTGGAAAAACTGGCATATGTTGAGGTGTAGGCTGGACATTCAGCAGCTGCAAATGGAGGAATTGGAGAAGTCCGAGGTAGAAGAGGATAAAGTGAGCCATTTTGCTGGCAACCTATGTGTCATCAGGGGAAGGTGGGACAAAATCCTTTGAAACCCATGCATGGTTCATTTTAATGAAGGTTAGATCATCAACATTTTGGGTCGACAGATGGGTCCTTCTTTCTGTCAGGATTGATCCAGCAGCACTGAAGACTCTTTCTGATAGCTCACTACCAGCAGGGCAAGCGAGCTCCTGTAAGGCATATTGTGCCAATTCAGGCCAGGTGTCGAGTTTACAGGCCCAGTAGTCAAAGGGGAATGAACTGTGAGGGAGAACATCGATCGGGGAGAAGAAGTAATTTTAACCATAGTCGACAACTGCTGTCTCCTGTCTGTTGCAATCGATTCATTATTACCAGTCGTGTGAGCGGTACTCGAGAAATCAGTCCACAACATGGTCAGGAAACCCCTGTCTCCAACGCCACTTCGGCTGTGTGCACCACGAACACCTCTTCCATTTGGCCCAGTACGGCTCGTGGTAGAAAATGCATTGCTGCTGTGTGCTGGAATGCCTCTAACAAACGGTTTACCAGAGTTGCTTGTTTGTTTGCCAATATTAGCTCTAGGTTCTCCTGTGGCATGATGTTCTGTAATTTGCCTTTATAGTGTGGATCGAGGATGCTGGCCAACCAGTAGTCGTCATCCTACATAATTTTTGCAATGCGGGGGTCCCTTTTTAGGATCCACAAGACATAATCACACATGTGGGCCAATGTTCCAGGTGTCAATGATGCACTGCCAGTGATGGGTGGAGGAGCACTTTCTGTCAAATCCACATCACTCCAGTCATGCACATACCCTGTACCTGACCTTGGCAAGACAACATTTTCTCTTTCCCCTCAGAAGCATCCTCCTCCTCTTCTTCCTCCACCTCGTCCTGGACAGTTCCCTGAGCAGACAATGGCTGACTGTTATCAAGGCTTACCTCCTCCTCTTCCTCCTCCGCTGCAGACGCCTGATCCTTAATGTGCGTCAAAGTTTGCATGAGCAGATGCATAAGTGGGATGCTCATGCTTATGATGGCGTCGTCTGCGCTTACCAGCCGTGTGCGTTCCTCAAAACACTGAAGGACTTTTCAAAGGTCTTTCAGCTTTGACCACTGCACACCCGACAACTCCATGTCTGCCCTCAAACTGCATGCCCATGAATCCTCCCATAAATGCATTACAGCCTGCCTCTGTTCGCACAGCCTCTCAACCATGTGCATGGTGAAGTTCCACCTTGTTGCAACATCCATGATTAGGCAGTGCTTGGGGAGGTGAAGCGATCGCTGCAACCTCTGTATACGACTGGAGTCTACTGGCGAGCGATGGATGTACAAGCACAGTCTTCGCACTTTATGGAGCAGGGCTGTTAACTCTGGATAATTATTTAAGAAGCACTACACCACCAGGTTCAAGGTGTGAGCCAGGCAAGGTATGTGTCTGAGTTTTGCCAGGGCTATAGCCGCCACAAAATTACGGCCGTTATCACTGACTACCTTGCCTGGCTCAAGAAGTAGACTGCCAGCCATGACTCAGTTTCTCGCTGCAAGTAGTCGGCCAGTATCTCCGCAGTGTGTCTGTTGTCGCCCAAAGACATCATTTTTAAAACAGCCTGCTGACGCTTACCATTAGCTGTTCGATAGTGGGACACCTCGTGTGCAACCCTGGCAGCTGCGGATGGAGTGCTCGTGCGACTGTGCTCTGTCGACGAGCTTTCGCTTCTGGAGGACGAGGAGGGTCGAATGCCTACAGCAAACTGTTGCCTATACCGTGTGCTAGGCAGCACTGTCCCACCGCCGCTGTCCCCTGTGGACCCTGCATCCACCATATTAACCCAGTGCATAGTGATGGACACGTAAAGGCCCTGGCCATGCCTACTGGCCCATGCATCTGTTGTGAGGTGCACCTTTCCACTCACTGATTGTTTGAGTGCATGGACAATGCTGTCTTTCACATGCAGGTGGAGGGCAGGGATGGCTTTTCGAGAAAAGGAGTGCCGAATGGGTAGGTCATAGCATGGGACAGCGTAGGCCATGAGGTCTCTGAACGCTGCGCTTTCAACCAAGCGGAAGGGCATCATCTCTAATGAGATCAGTTTGGCAATGTATGTGTTCAAAGCCAGTGTACGCGGATGAGAGGATGAGTACTTTCTTGTCCTACTCAGTGTCTGGTAGGGTGAGCTGGACTTGAGAGCTGCATATGGGGGAACTAGCAGTGGACATGATGTACTGAGAGGGGGTTGGTGATGGTGGTGGTGGTGATGGCCTAGATTCAGTATTTCATTGCAAAAACATTGTGATTCCCTGACTGCTTTGGCCTTGCGACTACACCTCAACATTTCTTGCTGGTAGTGTGCTTACCGGTGGGCTTACAGTGGGGGAAGCGATGGAGCTTTACTGGCTAACTTCAGTCGGACCAGGTGCACATTTGCTACTGAGGTTTTGTAGTCCGCCCGTGCTTGCAAGTGCATGTTCATTAAATGTCTAAGCATGCAAGTGGCATTCAAATTTCTGAGATTTTTCCCTTGGCTAAAGGTCATTCCGCACTTCTTACAGATAACCTTTGCCTCATCAATAGGATTTTGATCAAAAAAGTGCCACACTGCACTCTTCCTACTATGGTATAAATTTTCAGGGCTTGCACGCTGTGCTAATTTGACCGTCTGGCCAAGCTGTCCTGCAACTCATTTTGTTTTTTTAACACCTTTTTGGACTACTATGGGCCTGCTAGATAACCCCAGCTGCGATGTTGATACCTGCTGCGGATCCTCCTCCTCGTCTGAGTTATTGCCAGCGGCACTCTCTTCCCCCACTGGATGCCAATCCGGGTCAACAACTGGGTCATCCATCACCTCCGCTTCAATTTCATCTGCACCTTCCTCTGTGTCACTGTGTAAGGTGGTATAGTATGCAGGAAGGGGCACCGGAGTTTCATCAGGGTCAGATTCTGGCTCAGTAGACTGCGAGGGCAATGTAGTGCTCTGGGTGAATGTACCAGCAGAATCATATAGCAGTGGCTGTGCATCAGTGCACTCCATGTCAGATTCATGTTGGACTGGGGAATTCAGGATTTGACTTGATAACCCAGGCATGGTATGTGAAAAGAGCTCCATGGAGTAATCTGAAGTGTGGCCTTCCACATCCTTGACATTTGGTGGGGGTGAAGGAAACAAGGAAAGGGGTTGTTCCTGACCAGAAGCCTGCACTGATGACTCAGTGCTTGGAGTTTTTGAAACTTCAGAAGAGGAGGCGATAGAGCTGGATGCTATTTCGTCAATGTAAGCTAAAACCTGTTCCTGATGTTCCTGCTTTAAAACCTGTTTACCTACTCCCAGAAAAGGGAGCCTTCCAGACCTTCTGGAGCCAGACGATGACGCAGGCTCAACACCTCCTGCCTTAGGTGCTATTGTGCTTTTGGTACTACCAGCAGATGCACCACCATCAGTACCAGCTGGCCCCCCACGCCCACATCCGCGGCCTCTTCCACCATACTTCCACAAGTTTGTGAAAATGTACCCAAAATACCAGCAGATATATGGTACTCTATCAGAAGCGTACAGCTGTATACGGTGAAGGTGAAAAATGTAAATCTCCGCATATATTTGCGGAGTATTAGACACAGACTCTCACAGGCTCAGTATGTATTAGACCAGAATATAAAAAGTAGAAAAAGGGTAATGTATCAGAAGCGTACAGCTGTATACAGTGCTGGGGTATTTTTAAATCTCCGTATATATTTCCAGAGTCAGACACAGACTCTCACAGGCTCAGTATGGATTACACCAGAATATAAAAAGCAAAAAAATGTACTGTATCAGAAGTGTACAGCTGTATACAGTGCTGGGGTAATTTTAAATCTCCGTATATATTTCCAGAGTCACAAACAGACTCTCACAGGCTCAGTATGGATTAGACCAGAATATAAAAAGTAGAAAAATGGTAATGTATCAGAAGCGTTCAGCCGTATACTGTACTGGGGTAATTTTAAATCTCCGTATATATTTTCAGAGTCATACACAGACTCTCACAGACTCAATATGGATTACACCAGATAATAAAAAGCAAAAAAGTGTACTGTATCAGAAGCGTACAGCCGTATACAGTGCTGGGGTAATTTTAAATCTCCGTTTATATTTCAGGAGTAACACACAAACGCTCACAGGTTCAATATGGAGTAGACCAGAATATGAAAAGCAGAAAAAGTGTACTGTATCAGTAGCGTACAGCTGTACACAGTGTTGGGGTAATTTTAAATCTCCGCATATATTTCAGGAGTAACACACAGACGCTCACAGGTTCAATATGAAGTAGACCAGAATATGAAAAGCATAAAAAGTGTACTGTATCAGTAGTGTACAGCTGTATACAGTGTTGGGGTAATTTTAAATCTCTGTATATATTTCTGGAGTCTCCCACAGACGCTCTCTCAGTATGCATTTGACAGTAATACAGAAGGCAGAAAAACGGTACTGTATCAGAAGATACCAGCTGTATACTGTTTTGGGGAAAATTGAAATCTCCGTATATATTTCTGGAGTCACACACAGATGCTCTCTCAGTATGGATTTGAACGTAATTCAGAAGGCAGAAAAACTGAACTGTATCAGAAGATACCAGCTGTATATGGTTTTGGTGAAAAATTAATTCTCGTATTTATTTCTGGAGTCACACACAGATAGTCTACATGTATTTGTCCGTGATACCAGCCGGTACACGGTAGTGTGTGAGAAGCGTAGAGCTCTATATGGTGTGGGAAAAAATGAACGCTCGGTAACTGTGCAGAAAAAAAGAATAAAAGTATTAGTGCTGTGTCGGTGCTGTGTTAAAAGGCACTCTGCACAGCAGTGTACACACAGCAATACAGCTAGCAGGCAGCCTAATAATCAGCTCTGCTGCTGCAACACAAGAAATTCCTCCCATCTCACTGGCAGGCAGCCTAATAATCAGCTCTGCTGCTGCACACAACAAAATCCTCCCTGTCACTGCACACTAACTGTACAGCTAATTGCTATCAGCACAAGCACAGAATAAGTTTTTTTTTCCTGCCTAACGCTCTCCCTACTGAGGAACAGCGGCAGCAACCTCTAACTACGCTAAGATCGGCAGAAGTAAAATGGCAGTCGGCTGTGAGGACTTTTATAGCCACTGTGACGCGACAAAAAGCAAGCCAATCACTGCAATGCCCTTCTCTAAGATGGTGGTGGCCGCTGCCCATGTCAACCCGTTGCCCACAGTGTACATCCTTGCTCATTGGCTGAGAAAAGGCGCCTGCAAGCATTATGGGAAAACCGACTTTGGCACTCGGGTCGCCGAACGCATGGCCGACCTCACGCTATGGTCGGGTTTCGCTCTGTGAAACCGGACTTTGGCGAAAGTTGGTGTTTTTTTAATCTGACTGACCTGTTTCGCTCAACTTTAATGCTCATTTTCTCTCCATTTATTTGAGGGAGAAAATTTGTCCAAGAGGACTGAGAATTGTTCACAACGCACCTTTTCTTGACGATGCAGAGTTTACTAATGACTGGAATGAGAAATTAGAAAGTTGTATGGCTAATATGTTAAAATGCCTTTATAAGAAAAGATCTTAATTATGTGATATAGTGACAATCAAAATAAAACAGCTATCTGATGAGTTACCGTATATACTCATGTATAAGCTGACCCGTGTATAAGCCGACCCCCCTAATTTTGCCACAAAAAACTTGGAAAACTTATTGTCTGGCATATAAGCCGGGTGTATAAGTTGCCGTCCTGCTCTGTGCTCCCCCATCCAGCTCTGTGCGCCCCCATTCTCCTCTGTGCTCCCCTCCTCCTGCTCCATTATCCTGTCCTGCTCCATGCTTTCCATCCTCCCCCCGTCCTGCTCCGTGCTCCCCCATCCATCTCTGCACTCCCCCATTCTCCTCTGTGCCCACCCCGTCCTGCTCCATGCTCTCCGTCCTCCCCCCGTTCTGCTCCATGCTCTCCGTCCTCCCCCGTTCTGCTCTGTGCTCTCTGTCCTCCCCCGTCCTGCTCCATGCTCTCCGTCCTCCCCCGTTCTGCTCCGTGCTCTCCGTCCTCCCCCGTCCTGCTCTGTGCTCTCCGTCCTCCCCCGTTCTGCTCCGTGCTCTCCGTCCTCCCCCCGTTCTGCTCCGTGCTCTCCGTCCTCCCCCCCGTCCTGCTCTGTGCTCTCCGTCCTCCCCCGTTCTGCTCCGTGCTCTCCGTCCTCCCCCCGTTCTGCTCCGTGCTCTCCGTCCTCCCCCCGTTCTGCTCCGTGCTCTCCGTCCTCCCCCGTCCTGCTCTGTGCTCTCCGTCCTCCCCCGTTCTGCTCCGTGCTCTCCGTCCTCCCCCCGTTCTGCTCCGTGCTCTCCGTCCTCCCCCCCGTCCTGCTCCGTGCTCTCCGTCCTCCCCGTTCTGCTCCGTGCTCTCCGTCCTCCCCCTGTTCTGCTCCGTGCTCCCCCATCCATCTCTGCACTCCCCCATTCTCCTCTGTGCCCACCCCGTCCTGCTCCATGCTCTCCGTCCTCCCCCGTTCTGCTCCATGCTCTCCGTCCTCCCCCGTTCTGCTCCGTGCTCTCTGTCCTCCCCCGTCCTGCTCCATGCACTCCGTCCTCCCCGTTCTGCTCCGTGCTCTCCGTCCTCCCCCCGTTCTGCTCCATGCTCTCCGTCCTCCCCCGTCCTGCTCTGTGCTCTCCGTCCTCCCCGTTCTGCTCCGTGCTCTCCATCCTCCCCCCGTTCTGCTCCGTGCTCTCTGTCCTCCCCCCGTCCTGCTCCGTGCTCTCCGTCCTCCCCGTTCTGCTCCGTGCTCTCCGTCCTCCCCTGTTCTGCTCCGTGCTCTCCATCCTCCCCCCGCTCCTTGTCCTCCTCCATGCTCCTCCCATCCTCCTCCATCATACTCACCCTCCCCGTGCCATCGCTGAACGTCCCGGCCGGCAATCCTGCGTTCTCCCCGGCTTCCTGCAGCTCTCCAGCGCTGAGCGGTGACGTAATACCGCTCATTAAGGCCATGAATATGGAGGCCACGCCCATGGGAGTGGCGTCGTGTCCATATTACATGACCTTAATGAGCTGTTATTACGTCACCGCTCAGCGCTGGAGAGATGCAGGAAGCCGGGGAGAACGCAGGATTGCAGGGATGTTCAGCGATGGCACGGGAAGGGTGAGTATGATGTCCCAGCCACCGGCTCCTGCCGCCGCATCCCCTCCCCCGCTGGTTTCTGCCCTATGACTCGTGTATAAGCCGAGGGGGCATTTTCAGCACAAAAAAAGGTGCTGAAAATCTTGGCTTATACACGAGTATATACGGTAATCCCTTTTCAGTCACATCCTGACTACAATAAGATAAACTCAAATGTAACCACCTTCATCAGGCAATTGGAAAATGAAACCATTCTAAGGAAATCTAAAAAATTGCCAAAAACGGGAAAAAGAAAAAGCGCTACAGAGGTACCAGGGGAGGGAGAAACAAGGATAATAAAAAAAGGAAAAATGACATCCCTCTGATTAATTCCCTCCTTTCCAATGAAACCAGTATTTTTAATCTTTCAGACCACATTTTAACGGAGAGTGAAAACTCACTTTTAGGTAAAGGACTATTATTTTGTCCTACAAATACATCCAAAGAATTTGATCTGTTTCTGGATCTCCAAATTTTTGTAAGAAAACTGACTCTTAAGAGACATTTTTTATTGAAGGAGAGCAGGAATAAAAATATAAATATATTCCCTGCTGAAAATACTGTACAGATAACGACAATTCTTTTCATTTAGAAGTTCCTACCAAATCTAATTTCTATCCTGTGGAAGATAAAGGACACTTCATAAATGTTTTTTCTGATATAGTACAAAAACAAATGGAAAATCTTATGCAAACAAAAAAATTGGTGAATTTAAATGGTAATAATAAAAAGAGGAAATTTAATTTAAATGTACAAGAAAAACTTGCAATGAAATCGTTGGCTTCAAATAAAAACATAGTTATCAGATTCGCTGATAAAAGGGAGGAGGAATTGTGATTCAGAACCGCAATGATTACTTGAAGGAAGCCTTTCGAATCCTCTCAGACAGAGAATATTATGATAAAAGCTCTTAGGGCTCATACTCACTGGCGACGAAAACGGATGATATTCAGCCGATAAAAAATCAGATTCAAATCTGACCAATGTTATTCAATAGGTGACATCTCATTTGCGATTTTTTTTCTCATCCGAAATCGGTGTGAGAAAAAAATCGCAACATGCTGCAATTTGATGTGAATTTGGCATGATAATCGCCAATGCAAGTCAATGGGTGCGAGAAATCATCACACAGCACTCGCACCATGCGAGTGCTGTCCGATTTATACGCACCAGTCTCCTTTGAAAAGCCGGCAATTCATCCCTGGCTACTGTAAAATTACACTGACAGCTCACAAAACACTAGATACATACACATAGAATACATATATATATATATATATATATATATATACATGTCATTGTGACACATACATATATATATTTATAGTTCATACACTTCTACATAGTATAATAGCCGTTAATTCAATTACCGGCTTTTGTGAAATCACCGAACCTGACATGAAATGACACATGGTTTACATACAGTTAACCATGTCATTTCATGTATTTTGATATATGGTTTTAACTTACAATTACATGAGTGTATGTGTGCAACATTGCAGACATGTAGGGGTTAATTAAAGGTGTAAATTCGTTGAAAAAAATGCGTGGGCTCCCGCTGTATTTTCTCCACCAGACAGACAAAGCAAGCGAGTGGGGGCAAATAATAATAGCCCAGGGAGGGTGCATTTATTTTGTGCCCCCTTGGCTACTAACATCTGCCCCCAGACACCCCAGAAAAGGCAAATCTATAATTAGATTAGCCCTTTCTGGTACTTTGCCCGTCTTTTCCCATTGCCCTGTAGCGGTGGCGAATGGGTTAATAAGGGGTTAAATCCACCTTGCAATTGAAAGGTGACTTTAAGCCAGGTTAATAATTGAGAGCTGTCAATTAGACAACTATCAATTATTAATCCGATTGTATGAAAGAAAAATCAAACACACACACATTAATTATTAATCATTTTAATGAAATAAAAACACAGTTTTGGACCATATTTTATTGCTCAGCTGTAATCCCCTGAATTAATCAGTTCCTCTCCCGGCGTCAGGAGAGGAAGTGATTAGTGTGTGAAGCTTAATTGATTGCTTCCCACTTTCACTTCAGTTCAGGTCAGGGTGACCTGACCTGAAGTGAAAGTGGGAATAAATCAATTAAGCTTCACACATTAATCACTTCCTCTCCTTTCGCCGGGAGAGGAAGTTATTCATTCAGGGGGTAACAGCTCAGCAGGCAGCATTAGCTGCCTGCTAGCTGTAACCTGTTAACCCTAAGCCAGGTTAATAATTGAGAGCTGTCAATTAGACAACTATCAATTATTAATCCGATTGTATGAAAGAAAAATCAAACACACACACTTTAATAAAAAATCATTTTAAAGAAATAATCAAACAGTTTTTGACCATATTTTATTTTCCTGCTAAAACCATTTCCTGTAATAAAAATAAAATAAAAAAGCAAAATTATTCTTACCTATCCGATGCACAGTCAGGTCCCACGCTGTAATCCATCAGAAAGGGTTAACAGGTTACAGCTAGCAGGCAGCTAATGCTGCCTGCTGAGCTGTTACCCCCTGAATGAATTTCTTCCTCTCCCGGCGAAAGGAGAGGAAGTGATTAATGTGTGAAGCTTAATTGATTTATTCCCACTTTCACTTCAGGTCAGGTCACCCTGACCTGACCTGAAGTGAAAGTAGGAAGCAATCAATTAAGCTTCACACACTAATCACTTCCTCTCCTGACGCCGGGAGAGGAACTGATTCATTCAGGGGATTACAGCTGAGCAATAAAATATGGTCCAAAACTGTGTCTTTATTTCATTAAAAGGATTAATAATTAATGTGTGTGTGTTTTTTTTCCTTTCATACAATAGAATTAATAATTGATAGTTGTCAAATTGACAGCTCTCAATTATTAACCTGGCTTAAAGTCACCTTTCAATTGCAAGGTGGCTTTAACCCCTTATTAACCCATTCGCCACCGCTACAGGGCAATGGGAATAGACGGGCAAAGTGCCAGAAAGGGCTAATCTAATTATAGATTTTCCTTTTCTGGGGTGTCTGGGGTCAGATGTTAGTAGCCAGGGGGGGCACAAAATAAATGCACCCTCCCTGAGCTATTATTATTTGCCCCCACTCGCTTGCTTTGTCTGTCTGGTGGAGAAAATACAGCGGGAGCCCACGCATTTTTTTTCAACAAATTTACACCTTTAATTAACCCCTACATGTCTGCAATTTTGCACACATACACTCATGTAATTGTAAGTTAAAACTATATATCAAAATACATGAAATGACATGGTTAACTGTATGTAAACCATGTGTCATTTCATGTTGGGTTCTGTGATTTCACAAAAGCCGGCAATTGAATTAGCGGCTATTACAGTATGTAGAAGTGTATCAACTATAAATATATGTATATATATATTTCACAATGACATATATATATATATACAGTTAGGTCCATAAATATTTGGACAGAGACAACATTTATCTAATTTTGGTTCTAGATATTACCACAATGAATTTGAAACAAAACAAATCAGATGCAGTTGAAGTTCAGACTTTCAGCTTTCATTTGAGGGTATCCACATTAAAATTGGATGAAGGGTTTAGGAGTTTCAGCTCCTTAACATGTGCCACCCTGTTTTTAAAGGGACCAAAAGTAATTGGACAAATGACTCCAAGGCTATTTCATGGACAGGTGTGGGCAATCCCTTTGTTATGTCATTCTCAATTAAGCAGATGAAAGGGCCGGAGTTGATTTGAGGTGTGGTGTTTGCATTTGGAAGGTTTTGCTGTGAAGGAAACATGCGGTCACAGGAGCTCTCCATGCAGGTGAAACAAGCCATCCTTAAGCTGCAAGAACAGAAAAAAACCCATCCAAGAAATTGCTACAACATTAGAAGTGGCAAAATCTACAATTTGGTACATCCTGAGAAAGAAAGAAAGCACTGGTGAACTCATCAATCCAAAAAGACCTGGGAGCCCACGGAAGACAACAGTGGTGGATGATCGCCGCATACTTTCTTTGGTGAAGAAGAACCCGTTCACAACATCAACTGAATTCCAGAACACTCTCAGCGAAGTAGGTGTATCTGTCTCTAAGTCAACAGTAAAGAGAAGACTCAATGAAAGTAAATACAAAGGGTTCACATCTAGATGCAAACCATTCATCAATTCCAAAAATAGACAGGCCAGAGTTAAATTTGCTGAAAAACACCTCCAGAAGCCAGCTCAGTTCTGGAAAAGTATTCTATGGACAGATGAGACAAAGATCAACCTGTACCAGAATGATGGGAAGCCAAAAGTTTGGAGAAGAAAGGGAACGGCACATGATCCAAGGCACACCACATCCTCTGTAAAACATGGTGGAGGCAACGTGATGGCATGGGCATGCATGGCTTTCAATGGCACTGGGTCACTTGTGTTTATTGATGACATAACAGCAGACAAGAGTAGCCGGATGAATTCTGAAGTGTACCGGGATATACTTTCAGCCCAGATTCAGCCAAATGCTGCAAACTTGATTGGACGGCGCTTCATAGTACAGATGGATAATGACCCAAGCATACAGCCAAAGCTACACAGGAGTTCATGAGTGCAAAAAAGTGGAACATTCTTCAATGGCCAAGTCAATCACCAGATCTTAACCCAATTGAGCATGCATTTCACTTGCTCAAATCCAGACTTAAGAGGGAAAGACCCACAAACAAGCAAGACCTGAATGCTGCGGCTGTAAAGGCCTGGCAAAGCATTAAGAAGGAGGAAACCCAGCGTTTGGTGATGTCCATGGGTTCCAGACTTAAGGCAGTGATTGCCTCCAAAGGATTCGCCACAAAATATTGAAAATAAAAATATTTTGTTTGGGTTATGTTTATTTGTCCAATTACTTTTGACCTCCTAAAATGTGGAGTGTTTGTAAAGAAATGTGTACAATTCCTACATTTTCTAACACATATTTTTGTTCAACCCTTCAAATTAAACGTTACAATCTGCACTTGAATTCTGTTGTAGAGGTTTCATTTCAAATCCAATGTGGTGGCATGCAGAGCCCAACTCGCGAAAATTGTGTCACTGTCCAAATATTTCTGGCCCTGACTGTATATATATATATATATATATATATATATATATATGCATTCTATGTGTGTATATGTATTGTTTCTTTTCTCTATTAAAGATGTCAGTGTGATTTTACAGTATAGCCGGGATGAATTAGCGACTATTATACTATGTAGAAGTGTATGACCTATATATATATTATATATATATATATATATATATATACACCGTATATACTCATGTATAAGCCGACCCGTGTATAAGCCGACCCCCCTAATTTTGCCACAAAAAACTGGGAAAACTTATTGACTCACTTATAAGTCTAGGGTGAAAAATGATTATGCCCCCATGTGATGCTCCACAGATTATGCCCCCATATGCTCCAGATTATGCCCCCATATATTCCACAGATTATGCCCCCGTATGATCCACAGAATATGCCCCCATATGCTCCAGATTATGCCCCATATGTTCCACAGATTATGCCCCCATATGCTCCAGATTATGCCCCTATATGCTCCATATTATGCCCCCATATGTTCCACAGATTATGCCCCCATATGCTCCAGATTATTCCCCATATGTTCCACAGCTTATGCCCCCATATGTTCCATATTATGCCCCATATGTTCCACAGCTTATGCCCCCATATGCTCCATATTATGCCCCCATATGCTCCAGATTATGCCCATATGTTCCACAGTTTATGCCCCCATATGCTCCATATTATGCCCCCATATGCTCCAGATAATGCCCCCATATGCTCCAGATTATGCCCCATATGTTCCACAGCTTATGCCCCCATATGCTCCATATTATGCCCCATATGCTCCAGATTATGCCCATATGTTCCACAGCTTATGCCCCCATATGCTCCAGATTATGCCCACATATGCTGCACAATTATGCCCCATAGTATAGGCCTCATATGCTGCGGCTGCAAAAAAAAAAAAAAAAATGACATACTCACCTCTCATCGCTGGGGGCCTGGTGCCGGTGTCCTGAGCAGGCGGTGACACCGGCGCGCTATGGGGGACAGGTGCCGGTGTCACCGCTTGCTCAGGACCCCGGAACTTGTGATATTTACCTGTCCTCTCTGCACCGCAGCGCTGCTCCCTCGTCCGACTCCTCTGGCTGTGAATGACCTGGCAGGGGGCGCGGCGTGCACTAACGACGTCATTGCGCCCTCTGCCTGAACATTCACAGCCAGAGGAGAGTCAGACCAAGGGAGCAGCGCTGCGGTGGACTGAGGGACAGGTAAATATCACTATACTCACCCCTCCGCTGCGCGTCCCTGCAGCCTCTCCTCTTCTCCCGGCGCTCTCCGCAGCGCTTTAGCAGTCACGTGGTACCGCTCATTAAAGTCATGAATATGTGCATATTCATGACTTTAATGAGCGGTGCCATGTGACTGCTGCAGGAAGGAGCCGGAGATCGTGGGAGAAGCAGGAGGGCTGCAGAGACCGCACCGGCGGAGGGGTGAGTATGATCCGACACCCCCGCTCCCCCGCCGACCCCCATATATGACCCGCGTATAAGCCGAGAGGGGGACTTTCAGCCCTAAAAAATGGGCTGAAAATCTCAGCTTATACATGGGTATATACGGTAATTATTTGCTTTTTGTGTACATTTTTTTTTACAATGTGATTTTTACATGATTTTTTACATAGAGATAACTGCTCTATGTAAAACGTCATGTTAAAATCGCATTGCATACTGATAGAAAACGGATGGAGCAATTAAAAATCGCATACAAATCGCATGCAAATCGCATGATAATTACATATAATCATACCGTTTTTTCCATCCAGAAAACGGACCGTTTTTTTTCCACAAATGGGTATGAGCCCTTATAGTGAATATACTTCTCTTTTAAAATTTAATGATTTAATCTCAGAGGGTTTGCAGCTTGATATTTTTTTAAAAAAAGAAAAAAACTTTTTATGTGTAAAAAACCCCAGTATCCCATTCTTTTATCATCTCCCAAAAATCCATAAGAATATAGAAAACCCCCCTGGTAGACCTATTATAGCAGGTATAAACTCTTTGACGGCCAATTTGGCTGTAAGGTTCTGTGTACATGTTCCTGAAACTCAGTTTGTTCGTCAGCCATTTTACTTTCTGTCTTGCTGCAGCTATCTTGCCCTCAGTCAATATGGAGTTTCCAGCTTGCATGTTCCCGCCCTGATTCTCTCCTCTTGCTTCTTAAGCAGCCACAGCTGAGCAATCAGTGCTTCAGAATCAAGCCTGCAGTGAACCTGTGACCTGACTCCCTGAAGCCTTGGACTTGTACTCCAGTTATTTCCTATTGTGGAACTTTGGAACACTCGTGGACTTTGGAACCTTGCTATTTTGATAAATCCACGTTTGCATGGACTTACGGTAACAGAGAACAGATCCTGAACCTGTTGTGGAGAGTGATTGCTGAGCTTAAGTTACTCTGGCCTGCTGTGTCTCCTGCTTTTGTATCTGCAAACTGTGTGACTATTATTGCCACTTGTATGAAGTAATACAAGACCTTCTATATCAAACCTGTGACTCCTGTGTTTTCATTGCACCCAAGCACAAGGCACTATATGAACTGTACTACTTACATTACAAGATTCTGAAGCCAAACGTTAGTGTCTGCTGGGTCTGGAAAGGCTGTGTCTGCTGTAACTGTGGATATCGGATGTCCGGTTGTACTTTCTGTGATGACAGTGGTTGTGACTTCTCACAACCATTCCAGGTGAGCAATTCCCTTAAGTTTTTTTTCTGCAGTGTTACCACAGGTAAACACTATTGTTTTTTTTTTTTTTTCTTTTCTCTTTTTTGTCTGCTGTAACTGTGGATATCAGATGTCCGGTTGAACTTTCTGTGATGATAGTGGTTGTGACTTCTCACAACCATTCCAGGTGAGCAGTTCCCTTAATTTTTTTTTCTCTCTGCAGTGTTACCACAGGTAAACACTATTGTTTTTTTTTTTTCCTCTCCTCTTCTTCCAGTACTCCTGTCTTAAAAGATCTGGAAAATGGAGGCCCGCATAAAGGAACTTTGCGGAGTGACTGATAATATCCTTGCAGATTTGCAGAATATAAAGACCCGCTTTACAAACCTACAGGACCTCACTAATCACAATTTGCAAGTGTTTGGACAGACTGCCCAGGATTTGCGAGCCAGGATTGAGGTTCTAGAGGAGCGAGTCCAGGCTCCTGCCGTAGCCCCGAGTTCTGGGATTCCCAAGTTGCCCCCTTTTCGTTTTGGCGGTGAACGTGAGAAATTCAGGGGATTTATTAATCAATGCAATCTTTTTTTTTCTGCACATGCTTCACAATTTCCCACTGAACGATCTAAGGTGCTTACTATAATTATGTTGCTTACCAACAAGGCTTTGATGTGGGCAAACCCTCTGATTGAGACTGAGGATGAATGTTTGGATCATCTTGATGCTTTCATTTCAGCCATGGGGCAGGTGTTTGATGACCCCAATCGAGGTGCAACAGCTGAAGCAGCCATGTTAGCTTTGCGCCAAGGTAAGCACTCGGTAGCTGAATATGCCTTGGATTTCAGGAGATGGGCCCTTGATACCACCTGGGACAGTTCCGCCAAAAAATCTATTTTTCGAAAGGGGTTATCTCCACTGATTAAGGATGAACTTGCTCGTGCCGACCCTCCCACTGCGTTAGGTGACTTTATTAACTACTGCATCCGTATTGATACTCGTCTGACTGAACGCAGGCAAGAGAGATGGTTCGAAAGCAATCGCACTAACCTTTTCCTACCTTCCTCTCCAGCTAAGGAACCTTTGAGTAGGATTACACGGGAACCTGAACCTGAACCCATGCAGGTAGACTCTTTACAACGACGGGTTAGTGATGCACGCAAGGAACATCGTTTTAAGTAGAATCTATGTTTCTATTGTGGTAAGTCAGGGCACTTCATTATAAACTGCCCCAGCCGTTCTCGTAAGACTACTGCAGCACTCATTCACTGTGAGTGTTGCGAGAGGGGATCTGTCAGGTCCGAGCCTCAGGCTCCAGAGAGATCTGCAGCAACAGATCTTGATTTCTCGGACTTAAACTCCGTTACCTCTGAGGACGTTGACTGTGTAAACGCTGCCATTTTTCAAGTTTCCTCAGCGGTGTCCCAGCTGAGTTGTAAGAAAAACAATTCTCATTGCTTTCTTTCCATCAAACTCTGGGTTGACTCAGCTTGGGTGTCTAGCTCTGCTATGATCGACTCAGGGGCAAGTGGAAATTTTATGGATGTCTCCTTTGCTCTGAAACAGGGGATACGTTCAGTGAAGAAGGCTACTCCAGTACAGATGGAAACTGTGGATGGCTCCCTGCTGACCTCTGGACCAGTGGATCAGGAAACAGAGCCTTTGAGGGTTCTTATGGGTAAAGATCATCAAGAGAAACTGTCCTTTATGCTTATCTCTTCTCCCCACTTTCCCATTATTCTAGGGCTACCATGGCTGCAGGCTCAGAATCCTACCATTAACTGGGAGACCAAGGAATTACACTTTCCAGAGAAACAGATGAGTCCAAAGGTTTCAGCTTGCTCTGTTCCTAAAGGAACCATGTCAGTCCCTGAACTACCAGCTGTATACGAGGACTATGTGGATTTATGTGACAAGAAGAACGCTGACCAGCTTCCTCCTCACCGTCCATATGATTGTCCAATTGAATTATTGCCTGGAGCAGAGATACCTTTTGGTAAGATCTACCCCCTGGCGGGGCCCGAGCTAAAGGCTTTAAAGGATTACATAGACGAAAATCTAGCCAAGGGCTTCATACGCCCCTCTTCATCTCCTGCAGGTGCACCCATCTTCTTTGTAAAGAAGAAAGATGGATCTCTGAGACCCTGCGTAGACTATAAGGAACTCAATAAGGTTACTATTAGAAACCGTTATCCATTGCCTTTAATCCCTGAGTTATTGGAGAGAGTGCGACATGCCAAAATTTTCTCTAAACTAGATCTTCGTGGGGCCTATAACTTAGTCCGTATTAGACCTGGGGATGAATGGAAGACTGCATTCAGGTCACGCTATGGACACTTTGAATATCTAGTTATGCCTTTTGGTCTGAGTACCGCCCCAGCCACTTTCCAACACTTGGTGAATGACATCTTCAGGGATCTCCTAGATACATTCGTGGTGATTTATTTGGATGATATTCTAATTTTTTCTAACTCCACAGAGGAACATCATGGACATGTGAGAATGGTCTTGGAACGTCTAAGACAAAATCATCTTTACATCAAACTTGAAAAGTGTGAATTCCATAGGACCGAAATTCAATTTCTGGGGTATGTACTGTCTACACAAGGAATTAGTATGGATGGAAGCAAAACCCAAGCCATCAAGGATTGGCCAAGTCCTAGAAATGTGAAGGAGGTACAGCGCTTCATCGGGTTTGCCAACTTCTATAGACGTTTCATTAGGAATTTCTCTGAGGTAGTGTCACCTATCACCCAACTTACCCGGAAAGAGTCTAGGTTCTCCTGGACTCCCCAAGCCCAGGAAGCATTTTCCCGTCTAAAAGATAAATTTACCACTGCACCTATCCTAGTACATCCCAACCCGAGCTTGCCTTCATAATAGAGGTGGATGCTTCAGACTGTGCCGTTGGAGCTATACTCTCTCAGAGAACAGGTGAGAAGAATGTCTTGCATCCCTGTGCCTTCTTTTCCCAGCAGTTGTCTTCGGCTGAGAGGAACTACGATGTGGGCAATAGAGAGTTGTTGGCCATTATTGCCGCCTTCAAAGAATGGAGACACCTTCTTCAGGGAGCTGCACAGCAAATAGTCGTCCTGACAGACCATCGTAACCTTGAATTTATCAGGTCGGCTAAGTGCCTGACTCCTCGCCAGGCTCGCTGGAATCTTTTCTTTAACCAATTTAATTTTATCATTTCTTATAGACCAGGATCGCGCAATGGAAAGGCTGATGCACTCTCTAGGATTTACTCAGCAGAGACACGTCCAATTACTCCTCCTAAGACTATTCTTCCTGACTCTAGATTCCTAGGAGTGATTCATAATCAAGACCTACTTAAGGACATCAAGGAAGCATACCATGCGGATTCCTTTTTGGCACAACCCCCAAGGGACGTAAGTCTTGTCTTTAAGAATGGTGTGTGGATTCAGGGACAACGCCTGTATATTCCTGAAACAGTCAGATTGAGAGTATTGCAACTCATTCACGATTCCAAGATAGCTGGGCATAGAGGAATTCTAAAGACACAGGAATTTCTTTCTCGTTTCTTTTGGTGGCCCACTTGCAGGAAGGATGTTTTAAACTATGTCACTTCATGTGAAGTCTGTGCAAGATGCAAAACACCTCGCTCCTCACCAACCGGTCTGTTACAGCCTCTTCCCACCCCGTCCCGCCCATGGGGATCCATTTCTATGGACTTCATGGTGGAGTTACCAACCTATCAAGGGAAGAACACCATTCTAGTGGTGGTTGACCGTCTAACAAAGGCAGCTCATTTTATCCCTTGTGTCGGCTTACCCACTGCAAAACAGACATCAGATTTGATGATTAAAGATGTGTTTCGCTTACATGGAGTACCGGATGAGGTTATTTCGGATCGAGGGGTGCAATTCACTTCTAGGTTTTGGCAAAATTTCTGTGCAGCATTGGACATTAAAGTAAACCTTTCTTCTGCTTTTCATCCCCAGACTAATGGACAGACCGAACGAACCAATCAAACCCTGGAGCAGTATCTCCGCTGCTTTATCTGCCACCTACAGGATGATTGGGTGGATCTACTTCCATTAGCTGAGTTCTCTTATAACAACTCTCAGAGTGCCTCCACTAAGCAGTCTCCTTTTTACTCTAATCTAGGTTATCATCCTAACATTCTACCACGATTTCCCATAGAAACGCCTTTACCAGCAGTGGCTGAAAGAATCACTTCTTTACAGAAGAATATGGATCTTCTAAAGGAGAATCTGGAATCGGCTCAGGAAAGGTACAAGAAAGCAGCAGATAAATTTCGTAAACCTGCACCAGCTTTCAAGGTAGGAGACTTGGTCTGGCTGTCAACCAGAAATCTTGAGTTAAGGATTCCATCGTCTAAGTTGGGACATAAGTACATTGGACCCTATAAAATCAGTAAAATTATAAGTGCCGTTGCTTGTCGTCTTCAACTGCCCAGAACTATGAGAATCCACCCTGTCTTTCATGTATCCCTACCAAAGGCTGCGACACCCAATACGTTTCCTGGACGTTCTTCTCCTTGCCCTGACCCAGTGCTAGTTGATGGTCAGGAAGAATTTGTGGTAGAAAGGATTTTAGATTCCAGGTTGTATAGAAATCAGTTACAATATCTGATTAAATGGCAGGGCTACCCAGTGGAGGACAACTCATGGGAACCAGTCAGTAACGTTAATGCTCCTCGCTTGCTCCGTCAGTTTCATCAGAGGTACCCACACAAGCCTGGTCTGAGGTCATCCGGAGGTTGTCCCTAAGGGGGGAGTAATGTAAGGTTCTGTGTACATGTTCCTGAAACTCAGTTTGTTCGTCAGCCATTTTACTTTCTGTCTTGCTGCAGCTATCTTGCCCTCAGTCAATATGGAGTTTCCAGCTTGCATGTTCCCGCCCTGATTCTCTCCTCTTGCTTCTTAAGCAGCCACATCTGAGCAATCAGTGCTTCAGAATCAAGCCTGCAGTGAACCTGTGACCTGACTCCCTGAAGCCTTGGACTTGTACTCCAGTTATTTCCTATTGTGGAACTTTGGAACACTCGTGGACTTTGGAACCTTGCTATTTTGATAAATCCACGTTTGCATGGACTTACGGTAACAGAGAAGAGATCCTGAACCTGTTGTGGAGAGTGATTGCTGAGCTTAAGTTACTCTGGCCTGCTGTGTCTCCTGCTTTTGTATCTGCAAACTGTGTGACTATTATTGCCACTTGTATGAAGTAATACAAGACCTTCTATATCAAACCTGTGACTCCTGTGTTTTCATCGCACCCAAGCACAAGACACTATATGAACTGTACTACTTACATTACATTGGCTCATTATATTGATAGAACAATGCTTTTACATGTTTTTAACCTTGCTAGCCATCTTTGTGATTCAACCCATCTATTAGGACTGCTACAAAACATTCCCTGGAAGACTGGCTATGTCTTTCTAACCTCAGATGTCACAGCACTTTTTTCCAATATTTCACACGATTTAGGACTAATCTGCTTTGAATATTTCCTTTTAAGTGATAAAAGGTTTTCTGGTGCTCAAAAAAAGTTTTTTATGAAGGGTTTAGATTTTATATTAAAAAATAATTATTTTACATTTGACAATGAGTTCTACCACCAAACGAAAGGGACCGCAATGGGTTCGAGAATAGCACCAACTTTATATTTGTTTTTAATGGAATTTGGAAGAATAACATTATATTGTACAAAAGATTTATTGATGACCTAATTTTTATATGGGACAATACTGGTAATAATATTAACGATTTTATACAATGCTTCAACGGTAATAACTGGGGTTTGTCTTTTACAAGTTTTTATGATTCTACTATTATCAATTTTTTAGATGTCACACTTTTTATACATGACAATAACATTTGTAGCAAAACTTTCTGAAAGTGGACTCCAACTGCTACATTAATTTCAGTAGTGGTCATTATCCAAAATGGCTAAAAAATATACCGCATAATCAGTTTAGTCGCATTAGAAAGAATTGTACTTTAGATAATGATTTTAAAAAACAATCTGTCATTCTCAAAAATAAATTTTTAGCACAAAAATATCCTCCCTATCTGGTTAAACGGGCTTATAATAATTTATTGGAGTTAAAGCAAATAACATTGCTTGAAAATAAAAAAGAAAAAAATCCTGTGAGCAATGAATTCTGTATGAACTTTAGATGTCACACTTTTTATACATGACAATAACATTTGTAGCAAAACTTTCTGAAAGTGGACTCCAACTGCTACATTAATTTCAGTAGTGGTCATTATCCAAAATGGCTAAAAAATATACCGCATAATCAGTTTAGTCGCATTAGAAAGAATTGTACTTTAGATAATGATTTTAAAAAACAATCTGTCATTCTCAAAAATAAATTTTTAGCACAAAAATATCCTCCCTATCTGGTTAAACGGGCTTATAATAATTTATTGGAGTTAAAGCAAATAACATTGCTTGAAAATAAAAAAGAAAAAAATCCTGTGAGCAATGAATTCTGTATGAACTTCATAACTCAATACAGTAGCAATCATAAAGAGATTAGGGATGTATTGCAAAAAAATTGGCATATCCTGCAAAATGATCCTGTTCTTAATAAAATCCTACCTCGGAACCCCAAAATAACGTTTCGCAGAGCGCCCAATATCAGGAATATTGTAGCTCCCAGCCGTTTGAAATCTGATAAATGTTCCTATTAAAGGTGTTTTTAAATGAGGGGGAAAAAACTGTCTGCTGTAAAAATATTGGACATAAAATTGACAACTTCACTTCATTCCATATAATGAGACCTTCTCTATTTCCCATTTTTTCAATTGTAATTCTGATTTCGTAATTTATGTAATAGAGTGCCCATGTGGAAAGCAATATGTGGGATGTACTACCCAACAGTTTCATGTACAGTTAAATTCCCACAGGCACAACATTAAAAAGGTCCTCCTTATGCATGGTTTATCCAGACATTATGCATTAGTGCATATTAAGGATTATAATAAACTTAAGATCACTTCAATTGATCACATCCCCATCCATATCCCCAATAGGAAACTGAATATAAAGGAAGTCTTCTGGATTTACAAACTGAGAATATTAAAACCTCATGGCCTAAATGAGATCACAGAGGTTTGTATATAAAAAATCATTTAAATTTATATTTATATATTCCCTCTTTATTTCCTACATAACATTTTTTAATGACAGAATTTTATCGGTATAATCGTTCTAATATATTTTTTTAAGCCAAATATTAATTAATATATAATACCCTGTTGAAGGCTTCCAATTTCCTCTGTGATCTCAGATGTTTGTATATAAAAAATCATTTAAATTTATACACTCCCTATTTATTTCCCTCATTACAACTTTTAAGGACTGAGTTTCTATTGGTATAATCATTATAATATATATTTTTAAGCCAAATATAAATTTTATTTTTAATACTCTGTTGAAGGCTTCTAATTTCCTCTGTGATATTTATTTTTTAATGTATTTTCTATGTTTCTAGTAAGTATTTTTCTTGTAAGGCTTGATCTGATGGACCATCGATATCTTTTCATTGAATTAATTAATAATTTTTTTGTATATTTAAAATGTTTATCCCTGTAAAGAAAAGAAGTATATATATGGCAGCTGTGGAAAAACCCGTTCTGGCTCTGTTTTTCTCCTGCCTCATAAGAACTGATAATAGTGATTTAATTCCGTAATGTACCTATTCTGTAAAATCTCTCTATCTCTTTATCCTCTAAATTCCGAAGGTAAGAGTTGTATTTATTTTTCTTATTTAATGAGGAAGGTTGTTTTTTTTTTTTAATTTCTACTGATTGTGGTTGGTGAAATTGAATAGTATGCTACCTAAATAATGAATTTTTTTTTTCTTTCACACAAATTGTCTGGAGAAGAATTTGGAGGAGAGGGGCATTTGATAACTAACTCCTAGCTCTGAAGCTATGGCCTTCTTTCAATAAGACTAAGATGGGTAGCCGTGGTTTTAAAATGCCTAGAGCGATGAGTGCCTGCTGGTCAGATACGGCTCTAATTGTGAGATCAATTCCAACTTTAATATATTAGAACTCTAAAAATTCTTCTGTTTTAAATATAAAAAATATTTTATTAATCCTCTATATAAATAAATAATAAAAACAGAGATACTTTTTACTAATAAAGATTTATTTTCTTGCCAAAATTTTTTTTTATTAAATGTTTAACGTAGCAAATGTTCCAATTTCTTCCAAAAAATGAGGGTTGTTTCAGTTGCAGTCCAATGGTTCTTGGGTTAGAGGAAACGACTCCTATAACGGGAGAGCCCTTTTTTTTGCAAGTTTGCGGCATATGTCCTTTCTTTTTTTCTTTTTTTTTTTCTATTACTTGTTTTTTTCATTCTTGAAATATTCTTTATCTTTCAAACTGCAAAGTCAAACAAACATGGTACTAGAATATTTTTCTTTGGTATAGAAAATAATTTCTCCAAAACAATGCTGTATTAACCCTTGATCAACTTTGAACTTTGACATATGTCATCTGACTGCCTGGAGCCTGTTTTTTTGAATCCTAGATGTATTTAACCCCTTCACCCCCTGGCCAATATTTACAATTCTGACCACTGTCTCTTTATGAGGTTTTGAAAAAAAATGCAAATATGGCAAAAATTTTGAAAATTTTGCAATTTTCATACTTTGAATTTTTATTCCCTTAAAACAGAGAAATATGTGTTAGGGTTCGATTTCCCGCTGCTGCACAAGGGGAGTCTCGAACACGTCCCGCTGCGGTCTCCCATTCATCTCCGGCTGCAGTTGAGCCTGCTCAGCAGAGATGTCGGTCCAGGCGTCTTGCCCACTCCTCTACTGTGCAGTGACTTGCTGCTGCCTTTCCTGGATCTGCTATTATAGCCAGTGCTGGAGCAGTCGTCTTTGGGACAAAGTTCTGCGTTTTCCCATCTGAGCATGCCCAGAGTGAGATCTCTCATTGGAGATCAGGGGTCACATGTTCAGGTGCTGCAGCGGCTCCTATTGGTCCGCCAGGAAGGTCATGTAGCTACGTGTGTTTGTAACAGCTTCTCATTGGTCCTTGTTCCTGAAAGGTCCTGTAGCTGTTGCTATAAAAGGGTAGCATGGCTGGGCCGCCATGCGCTAATATCAATCATTGTATGCTATGCGCCAGTGTGGTCATGTGTATGTGTGGATAGGGACCCGGCTGAAATAAGCCACTAGAATACCGACTTAATCGGTGAGGAGTTTGGTATGGTAGCTGGTCAGGGTCGGTGTCCTAGATGCCCTAGATTACCGGCATAACCGGTGAGGAGTTTTGATTGCTGTATTCAGTGTCTGGCGTTCAGACACCATAGATTGCGGGTGACTCCCGCGAGGACATTAGCACATGATCACGCTTTATGTACGCTTAGCACTTAACTGTGTATCTGAGAGCCTTACAGGACACAGTGCTTTTTCTCAGCGGCCCTGTGATGTAACAGGGTTCGCTTTCAACGCTAGTCAGCGCCCTAGCGTGTTTTCTTTGCCACTCAGTTGTGTCTAGTGAGTGCGCACACATCGCCATATAGCGTTGCGGCTCCTCTTCTAGCGGCTCTGTGGAGTAACAGAGTTCGCACTCATTGCCACAGCGCATTACGGCGTTTATGTTGGCAGCTCTGCGGGATAACAGAGTTTGCTTCTTGCGCCTTTTTGCCAGCAGCGGGCTTCGCCTGCACGGTGGACCCCGGGCTGCGAACGCACTTATTATTTATATTATTTTGTGTGTTCCGCCAGCTTTAACAATATGTCACACAAAATAGTTAAGAAATAACATTTCCCACATGTCTACTTTACATCAGCACAATTTTGGAACCAAAATTTTTTTTTGTTAGGAAATTATAAGGGTTAAAAGTTGACCAGCAATTTCTCATTTTTACAACAAAATTTACAAAGCCATTTTTTTTAGGGACCTCCTCACATTTGAAGTCACTTTGAGGGGTCTATATGGCAGAAAATACCCAAAAGTGACACCATTCTAAAAACTGCACCCTCAAGGTACTCAAAACCACATTCAAGAAGTTTATTAACCCTTCAGGTGCTTCACAGGAGCTGAAGGAACGTGGAAGGAAAAAATTAATATTTAACTTTTTAGTCACAAAAATGATCTTTTGCAAACTTTTTTTTATTTTCACAAGGGTAAAAGGAGAAAATGGGCAGAAAAAGTTGTGCAATTTCTCCTGAGTACGCCAATACCCCATATGTTGGGGAAAAACACTGTTTGGGCACACGGCAGAGCTAGTAAAGGAAGGAGCGCCGTTTGACTTTTTCAAAACAAAATTGGCTGGAATTGAAATTGGACGCCAGGTCGCATTTGGAGAGCCTCTGATGCGCCTAAACAGTGGAAACCCAAGTGACACCATTTTGGAAACTAGACCCCCTTTGGAACAAAGCTAGATCTGTTGTGAGCATTTTGAACCCCATAGTGTTTCACAAATGTTTATAATGCCTGAGTGTGAAAAAAAAAACAATTTTCCACAAAAATGATTTTTTTTTAGTCCCAAATTTTTGTATTTTTCCAAGGAAATTGGACCCTAAAAGTTGTTGTCCAATTTGTCCTGAGTATGCTGATACCCCGTATGTGGGGGGTGGAAACTGGGTGCACGGCAGGGCTTGGAAAGGAAGTAGTAACGTTTTAGAATGCAGATGTTGATGGGGTCATGTTCCGTTTGCAGTGCCCCAGATGAGCCTAAACAGTGGAAACCCCCCACAAGTGACCCCATTTTGGAAATTAGACCCCCTAAGGAACTTATCTAGATCTGTGGTGAGCACTTTGAACTTCCAAGTGCTTCACACAAGTTTATAATGCCCGGTCATGAAAATAAAAAATCCTATTTTTTTCCCACAAAAATGATCTATTAGTCACCAATTTTTTATTTTCCCAAGGGTAACAGGAGAAATTGGACAACAAAAGTTGTTGTCCAATTTGTCCTGAGTACGCTGATACCCCTTATGTGGAGGGAACCACTGTTTGGGCGCACGGCAGAGCTCTGAATGGAAGGAGCACCATTTAACTTTTTCCAACCAAAATTGGCTGGAATTGAGATTGGACGCCATGTTGCATTTGGAGAGCCCCTGATGTGCCTAATCAGGGGAAACCCCCCACAAGTGACCCCATTTTGGAAACTAGACCATCTAAGGAACTTATCTAGATCTGTGGTGAGCAATTTGAACCCCCAAGTGCTTCACACAAGTTTATAACGTAGAGCCGTAAAATTAAAAAATCATATTTTTCCAAAAAAATGATCTTTTCACCCCAATTTTTATTTTCCCAAGGGTAACAAGACTCCAAAAGTTATTTTGCAATTTGTTCTGAGTACACTGATACCCCATATGTGGGGGTAACCTACTGTTTGGGTGCATGGCAGAGCTTGGAAGGAAAGGAGTGCCATTTGACTTTTTCAACGCAGAATTGGCTGGACGCCATGTCGTGTTTGGAGAGCTCCTGATCTGCCTAAACAGTGGAAACCCCCGACAAATGACACCATTTTGGAAACTAGACCCCTCAAGGAACTTATCTAGATGTGTGGTGAGAACTTTGAACCCCAAGGTGTTTCACTAAAGTTTATAACGCCCGAGCATGAAAATAAAAAAATCATATTTTTTTCACAAACATGATCTTTTATGGTCCGCAACTTTTTATTTTCCCAAGGGTAACAGGAGAAACTGGACCTCAAATGTTGTTGTCCAATTTGTCTTGAGTACGCTGATACCCAATATGTGGGAGAAAACTACTGTATGGGCACACGTCGGGGCTCGGAAGGAAGTAGTGACGTTTTGGATTGCAGACTTTGATGGAGTGGTCTGCGGGCGTCATGTCGCATTTGGAGAGCCCCTGATGTGCCTAAACAGTGGAAACCCCCCACAAGTGACCCCATATTGGAAAATAGACCCCAAAAGGAACTTATTTAGATGTGTGGTGAGCTCTTTGAACCCCGAAGTGCTTAACAGAAGTTTGTAACGTACAGCCGTAAAAACAAAAATCTTTTTTTTTTTTTTTTTACAAAAATGATATTTTCGCCCCCAATTTTTTATTTTCTCAAGGTTAACAGAAGAAATTGGACCCCAAGAGTTATTGTTCAATTTGTCCTGAGTACGCTGATACCCCATATGTGGGGGTAAACTACTGTTTGGGGCGCATGGCAGAGCTCAAAAGTGAAGGAGCACCGTTTGACTTTTTCAACGCAGAGTTGGCGGGAATTGAGATCAGATGCCATGTCACATTTGGAGAGCCCTTGATGTGCCTAAACAGCGGAAACTCCCCAATTCTAACTCCAATCCTAACCCCAACACACCCCTAACACTAGTCCCAACCCTAACCATAACCCTAACCACAAACCTAACCTTAACACACCCCTAACCCTAATCCCAACCCTAACCCTAATCCTAACTTTAGGCGCAACCCTAACCCTAACTTTAGGCGCAACTCTAACCCTAACGCTAATGGGAAAATGGAAATAAATACATTTTTTTAATTTTATTATTTTTCCCTAAGGGGGTGATAAAGGGGGTTTGATTTACTATTTATAGCAGGTTTTTATGATTGTCAGTTGTCACACTAAAAGATGCTTTTTATTGCAAAAAATAGTTTTTGCATCACCCCATTTGGAGAGCTATAAATTTTGCATATTTTGGCCCACAGAGTCATGTGAGATCTTATTTTTTGCGGTACGAGTTGACGTTTTTATTGGTACCATTTTTGAGCACGTGACATTTTTGATCACTTTTTATTTCGATTTTTGGGAGGTTAGAATGAACAAAAATCAGCAATTCATGAATTTCTTTTGGGGGGGCCTTTATACCGTTCTGCGTGTGATAAAATTGATAAAGCAGTTTTATTCTTCGGGTCAGTACGATTACGGCAATACCTCATTTATATCATTTTTTTATGTTTTGGCGATGCTCCCCTGTGCCCCTGGTACACTGCGATCATGTCTGATCGCGGTGTGCCAGGGGTTAATGTGCGGGGAGCGGTCCATGACCGCTCCTAGCACATAGTGCCAGGTGTCAGCTGTGATAATCAGCTGACACCCGGACGTGATTTGCTGCGCTCCCCCCGGGAGCGCAGCTGAATGCCTTGGACGTACTATCCCGTCCATGGGCAGATTGGCACTGGTTTTATGGACGGGATAGTAGGTCCGATAGCAGAGAGGGGTTAAGCAAGGTACTGTTAGAACATATGTAAGCTATATGTGGTATTTTCCTGAGAAAGGGGTGGTATACACCTTGAAACGCGTAGATTAAACCACTTCTTAACTATTACTTCGTCTTGAAAATCTATTATATGGGCAGCGCGGACTGGAATCCACATATTTTCTGCAGTGTATTGTATTGTCGGGTCGTTGACCGACCTGTGGTTCTGTGGCAGCCTCTCCTACATGTGCTTTAACCACCTAATACCAGGTGAGCAGCTTCCTACTTAAAAAGTGCTAACTTATTATCGGATAAGACCCTATTGCCCTTTTGTGTCTCCCTTGCTTTATCTAAAAATATTTAGACTTGAGAGTCCTCGGTGGTTGATACCTTTTAATGGCTAACTGAAAAGATGGTAACAAATTGCAAGCTTTCGAAACTACTCAGGTCTCTTCATCAGGCAAAGACTAAAACAAAAACTGAAGAATCACATATTTATATACACAAAAGGATACAGGAATAGTGCAATAGGTAAGACAAGTGACGTGAAGCAGAACTGTCATTATGGCAGAGGGATGAACATAAATATTGGAACAGTTCATAGATAAGGAGAGAAAGTTTTATTGCCCTCTGATTGGGGTCTGGTGTTGTGTTTTGATGCCCCTAGAAGGTCAGAGACACAGATTCCTTAATTGATATAGAATGACATGAATCCGTGTGATATATTCATTCCAGCACTAAGAGTGTCAAAGGTCATCATAAGTTTGTATTCCCAAACCTTTCTATCTTTCTCAGATTTGAAGTTAGATTTTGCTTTATCTATTAATTTATCTTTGCAATATACTGTATATACAGATATACTTTATATATCTAAAATTGCTAGCTTTTCAAAGGACACCGGTGCATAAAAATCGGACAGCACTCGCATGGTCTGAGTGTTGCGCGATTTTTTTTCTCGCACTCATAGGCTTGCATTTGTGAGTCTCGGCCGAGTCTCGGTGACAATTGCATGCTGAATACGCCAGAGAAAATAAATGGTGATGTGAGCTGCCCCATAGATTAACACTGGGCTGAATGCTATGCGATGTTTTCTCACAAAGTGCTGGGCTGTATTCTACTGTAGAGTGACTCCGGCCTTAGGATATTTCCATTAGTATTTTTTGCAGCTTCACCGGTGATCGCATTTCCAGCATGATTGCCATAAGTGCCATTTAAATGCCACTGTCAGCGTTTGACAGCGGCAGTTAACTAGTTAATAGCCGCGGGTGGATCACAATTCCACCCACGGCTATTGCGGGTAGATGTCATGTGTTCAAAACAGCTGACATGTCCCAGGAAAGATGTTGGCTCACCGCCGGAGCCCACATCAAAGGCAGGGATACCGACATTGGTGTACTATTACGCCCTATGTCGGTAAGGGATTAAAGCATGAACCACCAGAAAAAATGTTTTTCATCCCTAAGCCCCTGTGCTCTAAAACTGAAAGCTAGACCTGCCATAAAGTTGTTCATCTTTGGAACTGACCAGCCTGTCTCCTAACAGTGACCCAATAACAATAATAACAAACTCTCCTCCTCGATCCCAGTACCCAAAGATGCCTTCCAATCTCCCCAAATGTTCCAACCTTGACCACAATAAGCCTATTTCCTATCCACCAAAGACCAAGTACATGGCCTGTTTTAGACAAAGTGAGGCCCTGGGCAAAGTTTAAAGGGGGGACCCAAATGCTCACATAGTGCACCATCATACAGAAACATTTCAGTTTCAATATAGAAGTCATTCGACCCTTGCTTCCCAGCCTCTTTACTCTGGCTGAGTAAGAATGATGGGTACAGATAGTCTCGATACAGTGTAATGCAGTTCCCATATAGTACATATCGTATAATGCACTCCCCATGGTCCTTGATAGAGTATACTGCATCCACCCTCAGAGTATAATACAACCCCCCTCAGAGTACACTGCAGCCTTCCTCAGCATATATTGCAGCTCCCCTCATAGAGTATAATGCATCCCCCTTCATAGAGTATAATGCAGTCCCCCTCATAGAGTATAATGCAGCCCCCTCATAGAGTATAATGCATTCCCTCAGAGTATAATGCAGCCCCTCAAAGTATAATGCAGCCCCTCAAAGTATAATGCAGCCCTGTCAGAGTATAATGCAGCCCCCCTCATAGAGTATAAGGCAGCCCTCCTCAGAATATACTGCTGCCCACATCAGAGTATACTGAAGCCCTCCTCAGAGTATACTGCAGCCCCCCTCATAAAGTATACGGCAGTCTCCTCATAGAGTATCATGCAGCCCTCTCATAGAGTATAATGCAGCACTCTCATAGAGTATAATGCAGCCCCAGATACACAGTATAATGTAGCCCGCTCATAGAGTAAATGCAGCCCCCTCAGAGTATAATGTAGCCCCTTCTGAGTATAATGCAGTCCCCTCAGAGTATAATGGAGCCCCCTCAGAGTATATACAGAGCCCGCCAGGGTGGGGACACTCTGTACTGGGCCGCTAAAGGGGAAGTGTCACAGCGGCAGTGACCCGGTCCGTGGCCCTGGGCATCCAGTAAAAGAGGAATATTTACAAGGGAATAATAGAGTTTATAGTAAAGTGTTCATGAAGCCACCTGTGGTTTCTGGTCAGAGGTGACCAGCGTTGCAGTGCAGATCCTCTGGGACTGGTGGTGATGCAGCAGAGTTGGTACAGCTCTCAACAGGCAGAGCTTAGTCCCAGGGCAGATGTAGAATGTAGAAGATGGTAGATGTAGCAGTGTTGGATGGGTGATGCAGGAATGATTAGAGTACACAGCTGGGTGTAGTTTCCAAAGCTTTACTCACGGTTATGGTGTACACAGATGCCTGCTTGGTGCCGTGTCCTCCAGGTGAGGGGTTCAGCCAACTCCCAGGTAGTTCAGGATACACCTTTCCAGGACTCCTTTCAATATGTTCCTTTCTCTGTCATCTCGCTGTGCTGACTTTCCACCTTTCCTTCCTGTCCAACACCTCACAGTCAGTGTCCCAAGCCAGTAGACCTTGTCAGATGACACTCTCTGCGTCTCCTTGCTACCTTATGGCTACCTTTTCGGAGAAGATAACTGTGGATTGTAGCTGAGGCACCTAAAGATTAGTGTTGATCATTCCGATACTGCAAATATCGGGTATCGGACGATATTTGCTGTATCAGAATTCCGATTCTGAGTTACGATATTTTTGTCATATCGGATACCGGAATCTGAGTTTTCCTGTAAAGTCTATGGGAGTCCTGTGTCACAGAACGAAGTATGTGACACAGGAACTCCCTGAAACTGTCATTGTCAGTGTCGGTCGGGTCTGTCAGGTGTCAGGACTCAGCAGAGTCCGCACTTACCTGTCAGAAGATCCCCTTTCCCGGCAGTCACGTCCTCCTGGATGGCCGCCATTACCCTGTCCCTGGCGGTCACGTGCAGAATCTCGCGATAACTGCAGTGACTGCCGGGTACTGGGTAATCTCGGCCAGCTGTACTCTTGCGACAGCTGGCCGTAAACCAGTCCGTATTAGGTCACCGCCGGGGACGCAGCTCAGGTAAGCAGCTCTGCTCCATGTGAATGTCAGGCTCAGCCTGTCATCCAGATGTAGCAGAGCTGGACTCGTCATGGGACACTCGTTATCTTGGACTGCGTCGGACAGGTGGTATTTGTGCTTTTTTATTATCTTTGTTTTTTTACAGGAGATCGATGGCGTCGCAGGAATGAGAGTGTAATAAAAATAATGAAAACTGTGTGGAATTTTATTTCATTAAAATACTTTTTTCTTGCTGTGTTTTTTTTTTAAATTTACAAACTATGATTAATAATGGATCGGTGTCTTATTGACGCCTCTCCATTATTAACCGGGCTTATTGTCACCGATCAATCAAAGGTGACATTAACCCCTTATGACCCCGCTTGCCACCGCTACAGGGCAAGTGGGAAGAGCCGGGTAAAGTGCCACAATTGGCGCATCTTTGGATGCGCCATTTGAGGGGCTGCTGCAGCCTGGTATTTTTAGGCTGTTGAGGGTCAAAATCCATGGGCCTTGACAGTCTTTTAATACCAGGCTGCAGCAGCCTGCATTTTACTTGGCTGGTTAACAAAAATAGGGGGATCCCCACGCCATATTTTTTTTGAGGGGATCCTCATATTTTGTTAACCAGCCAAGCTAAGCAGACTGCTGTGGCCTGGTATTATCAGGCTTGCAAGGTCCATGGATATTGGATCCTTACCAGCCTGAAAAACCAGGCCTCAGCATTCTTCTTCATCTGGCTGGTTAACAAAAATAGGGGGGACCCCATGCCATTTTTTTTTGAGGGGATCCCCTATTTTTGCTAATCAGTTCACTTCAGGTCAGCCTGGATTCCCTCTGACGTGAAAGTGAAAGTGGAAAGCAATCAATTATGCTAACCACTTCCTCTCCTGTCAGCCAGGAGAGGAGCTCATTCATTCAGGGGTTTACTGTGAGACTGTCAGCATTAGCTGCAGTCTCTGCAGTAAACATTAACCCTTTCAGAAGGATTACATCGGGGGACCTGACTGAACATCGGATAGGTAAGAATAATGTTGCTTTATTATTTTATTTTTATTACAGGTGAACAAGGGCTTCGCAAGGAATGGCAGTAAAATAAAATATTGTCAAAAACTGTGTGTTTATTTCATTAAAATGATTTTGCTACAGGGCAATGGGAATAGACGGGCAAAGTGCCAGAAAGGGCGAATCCAATTATAGATTTGCCTTTTCTGTGGTGTCTGGGGCAGATGTTAGTAGCCAGGGGGGGGCCAAAAATAATGGTCCCTCTCTGGGCTATTATCTGCCCCCACTCGCTGGCTTTGTCTGTCTGGTTGAGAAAATAGGGCGGGAGCCCACGCATTTTTTTTCAACAATTTTACACCTCATATATATATATATATATATATATATACATGTCATTGAATTTGTGACACATATATATATATATTTATATTTATAGTTCATACACTTCTACATAGTATAATAGCCGCTAATTCAATTGCCGGCTTTTGTGAAAATACAGAAGCCGACATGAATTGACACATGGTTTACATAGAGTTAACCATGTCATTTCATGTTGTTTGATATATTGTTTTCACTAACAATTACATGAGTGTATGTGTGCAAAATTTGACACATGTAGGGGTTAATTAAAGGTGTAAATTCGTAGCAAAAAAGTCATTTTTTTTACAACAAATTTACACCTTTAATTAACCCCTACAGGTGTGAAATTTTGCACACATACACTCATGTAATTATTTGTGAAAACCAGATATCAAACTACATGAAAAGACATGGTTAACTCTATGTAAACCATGTGTCATTTCATGTCGGGTGCTTCTGTATTTTCACAAAAGCCGGCATTACCCGGCAATTGAATCAGAGTCTATTTTACTATGTAGAAGTGTATGAACTATAAATATATGTATATATATATGTCATAAAGACATGTATATATATATATATATATATATATATATATATGTATTCTATGTGTGTATATTTTGTGTTTACAAGGAAAGAAAGGGTTTTTTTTAGTTCCGATATTTCTGTCCCATTGACTTGCATTGTGTTTCCGGTATCGGATCGACGATACCCGATACTTTTTGAGTATCGGGCCGATCCAATCCGATCCGATATTTTAGGATATCGGGCAGTATCGCTCAACACTACTAAAGATGCCACTGCCTCCGGCTTGCTAGCTGAGTCTTGAAGTTCTCCACTAGGCTAGGGGCCAGTGTCCCTTTTGCGACCAGGTCCCTCCACTATTGGATCGGGCCCCACGGATGGACTACTCACTATCCGTGCCTGTAGGACCCCTTCCATCCTTCCAGAAGATGCTCTATACTTAATCTAACTTTCTCCATCTGGGGACAAGCTACTACCAGCTTGAGCTCCCCTCACACTATCTGACTCTACAGTCTCCTTCCCGCTCTCTAAGCTTCACACCCCTCCTTCTGTTTTCTTCACCCACCTCCCAACACTTTTTCCTACCCAGCTCGGGATGAGACCATCCTCCCATAGAGTACATCCAGGGTGCCCTGCTACTATAGTCTGTGTTGGGTGCAGGTGTTAGAGTTCTGGGTGGTGCTCCCTCCTTACCTCTGGATGAGGTGCAATACCTCTGTGGCAACTAAACCCTCAGGGGCGCCACAGTATAATGCAGCCCCCTCATAGTATAAAGCAGCCCCCTCAGAGCATAATGCAGCTCCCTCTAAGAGTGTAATGCAGCCTCCTTAGAATATAATGCAGCCCCACACACAGTATAATGCAGCCCCCTCATAAAGTATAATGCAGCCCCCTCAGAGTATAATGCAGCCCCGCACACATAGTATAATGCAGCCCCAGAGTATAATGCAGCCCCCTCAGAGTATAATACAGCCCCACACACAGTATAATTCAGCCTCCCACAAGCACACACAGTATAGTGCAGCCCCCCACACACAGCATAATGGAGCCCCACACAAGTAAAATGCAGCCCCCACACACAGTGTAATGCAGCCCCCACACACATTATAATGCTTCCCCCACAAACACAGTATATTGCAGCCACCACACACACAGTATAGTGTAGCTACCCACACAGTATAATGCAGCCCCCCACACACAGTATAATGTAGCCCCCACACAGTATAATTCAGCCCCCCACAAATACACACAACGTATAATGCAGCTCCACACACTCACATTATAATGCAGCCCCCACAAACACGTATAGTGCAGCCCCCACACACAGTATAATGCAGTCGCAACATAGAGTATAATGCAAGGTCCATGGATATTGGATCCTTACCAGCCTGAAAAACCAGGCCTCAGCATTCTTCTTCATCTGGCTGGTTAACAAAAATAGGGGGGACCCCATGCCATTTTTTTTGAGGGGATCCCCTATTTTTGTTAATCAGTTCACTTCAGGTCAGCCTGGATTCCCTCTGACGTGAAAGTGAAAGTGGAAAGCAATCAATTATGCTAACCACTTCCTCTCCTGTCAGCCAGGAGAGGAGCTCATTCATTCAGGGGTTTACTGTGAGACTGTCAGCATTAGCTGCAGTCTCTGCAGTAAACATTAACCCTTTCAGAAGGATTACATCGGGGGACCTGACTGAACATCGGATAGGTAAGAATAATGTTGCTTTATTATTTTATTTTTATTACAGGTGAACAAGGGCTTCGCAAGGAATGGCAGTAAAATAAAATATTGTCAAAAACTGTGTGTTTATTTCATTAAAATGATTTTGCTACAGGGCAATGGGAATAGACAGGCAAAGTGCCAGAAAGGGCGAATCCAATTATAGATTTGCCTTTTCTGGGGTGTCTGGGGCAGATGTTAGTAGCCAGGGGGGGGCCAAAAATAATGGTCCCTCTCTGGGCTATTATCTGCCCCCACTCGCTGGCTTTGTCTGTCTGGTTGAGAAAATAGGGCGGGAGCCCATGCATTTTTTTTCAACAACTTTACACCTCATATATATATATATGTCATTGAATTTGTGACACAAATATATATATATTTATATTTATAGTTCATACACTTCTACATAGTATAATAGCCGCTAATTCAATTGCTGGCTTTTGTGAAAATACAGAAGCCGACATGAATTGAAACATGGTTTACATAGAGTTAACCATGTCATTTCATGTTGTTTGATATATTGTTTTCACTAACAATTACATGAGTGTATGTGTGCAAAATTTGACACATGTAGGGGTTAATTAAAGGTGTAAATTCGTAGCAAAAAAGTCATTTTTTTTTACAACAAATTTACACCTTTAATTAACCCCTACAGGTGTGAAATTTTGCACACATACACTCATGTAATTGTTTGTGAAAACCAGATATCAAACTACATGAAAAGACATGGTTAACTCTATGTAAACCATGTGTCATTTCATGTCGGGTGCTTCTGTATTTTCACAAAAGCCGGCATTACCCGGCAATTGAATAAGAGTCTATTTTACTATGTAGAAGTGTATGAACTATAAATATATGTATATATGTCACAAAGACATGTATATATATATATATATATATATATATATATGTATTCTATGTGTGTATATTTTGTGTTTACAAGGAAAGAAAGGGTTTTTTTTAGTTCCGATATTTCTGTCCCATTGACTTGCATTGTGTTTCCGGTATCGGATCGACGATACCCGATACTTTTTGAGTATCGGGCCGATCCAATCCGATCCGATATTTTAGGATATCGGGCAGTATCGCTCAACACTACTAAAGATGCCACTGCCTCCGGCTTGCTAGCTGAGTCTTGAAGTTCTCCACTAGGCTAGGGGCCAGTGTCCCTTTTGCGACCAGGTCCCTCCACTATTGGATCGGGCCCCACGGATGGACTACTCACTATCCGTGCCTGTAGGACCCCTTCCATCCTTCCAGAAGATGCTCTATACTTAATCTAACTTTCTCCATCTGGGGACAAGCTACTACCTGCTTGAGCTCCCCTCACACTATCTGACTCTACAGTCTTCTTCCCGCTCTCTAAGCTTCACACCCCTCCTTCTGTTTTCTTCACCCACCTCCCAACACTTTTTCCTACCCAGCTCGGGATGAGACCATCCTCCCATAGAGTACATCCAGGGTGCCCTGCTACTATAGTCTGTGTTGGGTGCAGGTGTTAGAGTCCTGGGTGGTGCTCCCTCCTTACCTCTGGATGAGGTGCAATACCTCTGTGGCAACTAAACCCTCAGGGGCACCACAGTATAATGCAGCCCCCTCATAGTATAATGCAGCCCCCTCAGAGCATAATGCAGCTGCCTCTAAGAGTGTAATGCAGCCTCCTTAGAATATAATGCAGCCCCACACACAGTATAATGCAGCCCCCTCATAAAGTATAATGCAGCCCCTCAGAGTATAATGCAGCCCCGCACACATAGTATAATGCAGCCCCAGAGTATAATGCAGCCTCCTCAGAGTATAATACAGCCCCACACAGTATAATTCAGCCTCCCACAAGCACACACAGTATAGTGCAGCCCCCCACACACAGCATAATGGAGCCCCACAAAAAGTAAAATGCAGCCCCCACACACAGTGTAATGCAGCCCCCACACACATTATAATGCTTCCCCCACAAACACAGTATATTGCAGCCACCACACACACAGTATAGTGTAGCTACCCACATAGTATAATGCAGCCCCCACACACAGTATAATGTAGCCCCCACACAGTATAATTCAGCCCCCCACAAATACACACAACGTATAATGCAGCTCCACACACTCACATTATAATGCAGCCCCCACAAACACAGTATAGTGCAGCCCCCACACACAGTATAATGCAGTCGCAACACAGAGTATAATGCAAGGTCCATGGATATTGGATCATTACCAGCCTGAAAAACCAGGCCTCAGCATTCTTCTTCATCTGGCTGGTTAACAAAAATAGGGGGGACCCCATGCCATTTTTTTTGAGGGGATCCCCTATTTTTGTTAATCAGTTCACTTCAGGTCAGCCTGGATTCCCTCTGTCACTGATGCTGTGGGTGTCCCTGGCTAACCTGAAGTGAAAGTGGAAAGCAATCAATTATGCTAACCACTTTCTCTCCTGTCAGCCAGGAGAGGAGCTCATTCATTCAGGGGTTTACTGTGAGACTGTCAGCATTAGCTGCAGTCTCTGCAGTAAACATTAACCCTTTCAGAAGGATTACATCGGGGGACCTGACTGAACATCGGATAGGTAAGAATAATGTTGCTTTATTATTTTATTTTTATTACAGGTGAACAAGGGCTTCGCAAGGAATGGCAGTAAAATAAAATATTGTCAAAAACTGTGTGTTTATTTCATTAAAATTATTTTTTATTAAAGTGTGTGTGTTTTATTTTTATTTCATACAATAGGATTAATAATTGATAGTTGTCTAATTGACAGCTCTCAATTATTAAGCTGGCTTAAACTCACCTTTCAATAGCAAGGTGGCTTTAACCCCTTATTAAACCATCCGCCACCGCTACAGGGCAATGGGAATAGATGGGCAAAGTGCCAGAAAGGGCGAATCCAATTATAGATTTGCCTTTTCTGGGGTTTCTGGGGCAGATGTTAGTAGCCAGGGGGGGGCCAAAAATAATGGTCCCTCTCTGGGCTATTATTATCTGCCCCCACTCGCTGGCTTTGTCTGTCTGGTTGAGAAAATAGGGCAGGAGCCCACACATTTTTTTTCAACAATTTTACAACTCATATATATATATATATATATATATATATATTATAACATGTTATTGAATTTGTGACACATATATATATATATATATATATATATATATATTTATATTTATAGTTCATACACTTCTACATAGTATAATAGCCGCTAATTCAATTGCCGGCTTTTGTGAAAATACAGAAGCCGACATGAATTGACACATGGTTTACATAGAGTTAACCATGTCATTTCATGTTGTTTGATATATTGTTTTCACTAACAATTACATGAGTGTATGTGTGCAAAATTTGACACATGTAGGGGTTAATTAAAGGTGTAAATTCGTAGCAAAATAGTCCGTTTTTTTTACAACAAATTTACACCTTTAATTAACCCCTACAGGTGTGAAATTTTGCACACATACACTCATGTAATTGTTTGTGAAAACCAGATATCAAACTACATGAAAAGACATGGTTAACTCTATGTAAACCATGTGTCATTTCATGTCGGGTGCTTCTGTATTTTCACAAAAGCCGGCATTACGCGGCAATTGAATCAGAGTCTATTTTACTATGTAGAAATGTATGAACTATAAATATATGTATAAATATGTCACAATGACATGTATATATATATATATATGTATTCTATGTGTGTATATTTTGTGTTTACAAGGAAAGAAAGGGGTTTTTTTTAGTTCCGATATTTCTGTCCCATTGACTTGCATTGTGTTTCCGGTATCGGATCGGCGATACCCGATACTTTTTGAGTATCGGGCCGATCCAATCCGATCCGATATTTTAGGATATCGGGCAGTATCGCTCAACACTACTAAAGATGCCACTGCCTCCGGCTTGCTAGCTGAGTCTTGAAGTTCTCCACTAGGCTAGGGGCCGGTGTCCCTTTTGCGACCAGGTCCCTCCACTATTGGATCGGGCCCCACGGATGGACTACTCACTATCCGTGCCTGTAGGACCCCTTCCATCCTTCCAGAAGATGCTCTATACTTAATCTAACTTTCTCCATCTGGGGACAAGCTCCTACCAGCTTGAGCTCCCCTCACACTATCTGACTCTACAGTCTCCTTCCTGCTCTCTAAGCTTCACACCCCTCCTTCTGTTTTCTCCACCCACCTCCCAACACTTTTTCCTACCCAGCCCGGGATGAGACCATTCTCCCATAGAGTACGTCCAGGATGCCTTGCTACTATAGTCTGTGTTGGGTGCAGGTGTTAGAGTCCTGGGTGGTGCTCCCTCCTTACCTCTGGATGAGGTGCAATACCTCTGTGGCAACTAAACCCTCAGGGGCGCCACATATAATGCAGTCCACACATGCACAGTATAATGCAGCCCCCTCATAGTATAAAGCACACCCATCAGAGCATAATGCAGCTCCCTCTAAGAGTGTAATGCAGCCTCCTTAGAATATAATGCAGCCCCACACACAGTATAATGCAGCCCCCTCATAAAGTATAATGCAGCCCCCTCAGAGTATAATGCAGCCCCGCACACATAGTATAATGCAGCCCCAGAGTATAATGCAGCCCCCTCAGAGTATAATACAGCCCCACACACAGTATAATTCAGCCTCCCACAAGCACACACAGTATAATGCAGCCCCCCACACACAGCATAAAGGGGCCCCACACAAAGTAAAATGCAGCCCCCACACACAGTGTAATGCAGACCCCAACACACATTATAATGCTTCCCCCACAAACACAGTATATTGCAGCCACCACACACACAGTATAGTGTAGCTACCCACACACAGTATAATGCAGCCCCCCACACACAGTATAATGTAGCCCCCACACAGTATAATTCAGCCCCCCACAAATACACACAACGTATAATGCAGCTCCACACACTCACATTATAATGCAGCCCCCACAAACACAGTATAGTGCAGCCCCCACACACAGTATAATGCAGTCGCAACACAGAGTATAATGCAAGGTCCATGGATATTGGATCCTTACCAGCCTGAAAAACCAGGCCTCAGCATTCTTCTTCATCTGGCTGGTTAACAAAAATAGGGGGGGACCCCATGCCATTTTTTTTTGAGGGGATCCCCTATTTTTGTTAATCAGTTCACTTCAGGTCAGCCTGGATTCCCTCTGACGTCACTGATGCTGTGGGTGTCCCTGGCTAACTGAAGTGAAAGTGGAAAGCAATCAATTATGCTAACCACTTCCTCTCCTGTCAGCCAGGAGAGGAGCTCATTCATTCAGGGGTTTGCTGTGAGACTGTCAGCATTAGCTGCAGTCTCTGCAGTAAACATTAACCCTTTCAGAAGGATTACATCGGGGGACCTGACTGAACATCGGATAGGTAAGAATAATGTTGCTTTATTATTTTATTTTTATTACAGGTGAACAAGGGCTTCGCAAGGAATGGCAGTAAAATAAAATATTGTCAAAAACTGTGTGTTTATTTCATTAAAATTATTTTTTATTAAAGTGTGTGTTTTATTTTTATTTCATACAATAGGATTAATAATTGATAGTTTTCTAATTGACAGCTCTCAATTATTAACCTGGCTTAAACTCACCTTTCAATAGCAAGGTGGCTTTAACCCCTTATTAACCCATTCGCCACCGCTACAGGGCAATGGGAATAGACTGGCAAAGTGCCAGAAAGGGCGAATCCAATTATAGATTTGCCTTTTCTGGGGTGTCTGGGGCAGATGTTAGTAGGGGGGGGGCAAAAATAATGGTCCCTCTTTGGGCTATTATTATCTGGCCCCACTCGCTGGCTTTGTCTGTCTGGTTGAGAAAATAGGGCGGGAGCCCACGCATTTTTTTTCAACAATTTTACACCTCATATATATATATATATATATGTCATTGAATTTGTGACACATATATATATATATTTATAGTTCATACACTTCTGCATACCGTATATACCCATGTATAAGCCGAGATTTTCAGCCCATTTTTTAGGGCTGAAAGTCCCCCTCTCGGCTTATACGCGGGTCATATACAGGGGTCGGCGGGGGAGGGGGAGCGGGGTGTCGGATTATACTCACCTCTCCGTGGCCGCGGTCTCTGCAGCCCCCCTGCTTCTCCCACGATCTCCGGCTCCTTCCTGCAGCGGTCACATGGCACCGCTCATTAAAGTCATGAATATGCACATATTCATGACTTTAATGAGCGGTAGCACGTGACCGCTGCAGGACAGAAGCGCTGCGGAGAGCGCGGGGAGAAGAGGAGAGGCTGCAGGGACGCGCGGCGGAGGGGTGAGTATAGCGATATTTACCTGTCCCTCGGTCCACCGCAGCTGTCATGGGTGTATCGCCACGAAGATCGTCGCGATTACACATTTGACTTCTCGCAGCTGAGTTGCTGGTGCTTTGTGTTTGGCAGTGAGGGAGTTAATTCTACCTAGCTCTGTGCTAAGACTAGGTCCAGCCCCGCCCGGCTGCAGTTGATTATGCACTAATTAGCTCCCTTCATATACCTGCCAGTTTGCTTGGGAGATGTCGGTGAAAGCATTCATGCTGACCAGCAGAGCGGATCGTTTCTGAGAAGACTTAAGCTAAGAGTGCCTGTTGTGGTTAATCCTCTCCTCGCTTATTGTTTATCTCCTTAACCTTTTGTGTTCCCTCTGTGTTGTAGTTTTTGTATGCAAGGCAGTATTTACTTTACCCCTTGTCTGTCTCGTGTGTCTAATACTGTTAATAAGCTGTGATCTGCCCATTCCCTTTGGTGGTAATCAGGGTCCTTCTCAGGACTGGATTACAGTGGTCAGGGATCTACAGGAGACAGGGTTAGGCTGGTGGCCTGGACCTCTGTACCATTAACAGTACCTCCAGGTAGAGGGACTAGTCAGGACCCCAGTTTAGGGTCAGCATAGACCCCGGTCCACCTCTATCCTGAGACAGCGTGACATTTTCACCGACCATTCTAAAGATTCTCCCCAGCTACCATGGATCCAGTAGCCCATTTAGCTCAGCAGTTGCAGAGTTTGTTCATGGAGCTGACGGACGTTAAATCCAAGGTTTTGTACCCCCGGGAGCAAGCCAGATCTGAACCTAAAGTGGCTCTCCCGGACAGGTTTACTGGTGGGTGGGACAAGTTTTTTACTTTCCGGGAAGCATGTAAATTGTATTTTCGGCTGCGGCCGCGGTCGTCGGGGAGTGAGGATCAGAGGGTGGGAATTGTCATCTCGCTCTTACAAGGGGACCCTCAATCCTGGGCGTTCTCTCTCCCCCGGGCTCCCCGGCTCTCCAGTCAGTGGACCGATTTTTTACAGCCCTGGGTCTGGTATATGATGACCCGGATCGGGTCTCCCTTGCTGAAATGAAGTTACGTAGGATACAGCAGGGAGATCGTCCGGCGGAGGAATTTTCTTCAGAGTTCCGTAGGTGGGCCACGGATACTCAGTGGAATGACCCGGCTCTTAGGAGCCAGTTTTGTCAAGGTTTATCTGATAAATTAAAAGATGTGTTGGCTCAGTATGATTCTCCCCATCACTGGAGGCCGCTATGGCTCCTGCAATTCGCATTGATAGACGGCTTCGGGAGAGGTGTGGGGTAACTCCGCCCCCTGTGATGACTCCACCTCCTTCTAAAGTCCCTAATATTGAGGGTCCCCTGGTTTGTTCCGAGGAACCTATGCAGTTGGGAGGGACATCATCCCGAGGGAGGGGGTCGGCGGTGCGCCGCAAAACAAGAAGGTGTTTCTTCTGCGGGAGAAAGGGACATTTTATTGAGGGGTGTCCATCCCGTACTGCACTGAGCAAGAAGTCGCCGGAAAACTATTAATCCCAGGTTGTGTGGTGGACGACAATCTGGGAGTATGTATTTCGTCCCCAGGTCCGTCTCAGTTTCTCGTACCAGCGGAGGTGGTGGTGGGTACGAGAACTGAGAGGATTTCTGTTCTTCTGGATAGTGGGGCCGGGGCTAATCTGGTGGACGCTCGGTTTGCCCAGGTTAAGGTATGCAACTGAGTGTACTAGCCAAACCTATCTCCATATTCTCTATCGACGCCAGGCCTCTCGGTCAAGGTAGCTTTTTGCAAGCCGTACATAACATTGACCTTCGAGTGGGGGCAATACATAAAGAACTATTGTCTTGTTATGTGTTGGAGGGTCTCCCCACTCCTATTGTGTTAGGTCTTCCTTGGTTAACTAAACATAACCCAGTTATTAATTGGCAAACCAGAGAGATAAGCCAGTGGGGTGAATTTTGCAATAGTAACTGCATGAACACGGTCATCAGTGCGGTCGTGCCTAGAACCTTACCTCCTTTTCTGGAGGACTTTGAGGATGTGTTCTCAGAGGAGGGGTGTCAAGAATTACCTCCTCATCGCGAGTATGACTGTTCTATAAAATTGCTTCCTGATGCTAAGTTACCTAAATCTAGGTTATATAAACTTTCTGGTCCTGAGAGGCAGGCTATGAAGGACTATATTTCGGAAAGTCTGGCCAAGGGGCATATTAGACCTTCATCTTCCCCAGTGGCCGCGGGGTTCTTCTTTGTGAAGAAAAAAGATGGAGGCCTACGCCCTTGCCTGGATTTCCGTGAGCTTAATCGGATTACGGTCCGAGATCCGTATCCGCTCCCACTTATTCCTGATCTCTTCAATCAGATTGTGGGCGCCAAATGGTTCTCTAAGTTGGATCTCAGGGGGGCGTATAATCTGATTAGGATAAAGGAGGGGGATGAGTGGAAGATGGCGTTTAACACTCCGCAGGGACATTATGAGAACCTTGTCATGCCTTTTGGTCTGACTACTGCCCCGGCGGTGTTTCAACATTTTGTTAATGACATCTTTCGCCACCTTGTGGGACAGTTTGTGGTCGTTTATTTAGATGACATCTTAATTTACTCGCCGGATCTTGTGTCTCATCAGGAGCATGTGAGACAGGTGTTGCAGATCTTGCGAGACAATAAACTGTACGCCAAATGGGAAAAATGTGTATTCGCCGTACAGGAACTTCAGTTTTTGGGTTTCCTGGTGTCAGCTTCCGGTTTCCGTATGGACCCTGGGAAAGTAAGAGCTGTGCTTGAATGGGATCGGCCAGAGGATCTTAAAGCACTGCAGCGTTTCCTGGGGTTTGCTAACTACTACCGGAAGTTTATTCGTAATTTCTCATCTGTTGTCAAACCTCTCACTGACATGACTAAAAAAGGGACGGATTTTTCTAGGTGGTCTGACAAAGCTTGTCAAGCATTTTCCTCCTTGAAAAAATGTTTTGCTTCGGCACCCATACTCATTCAACCAGATGCATCACAACCGTTCATTGTGGAGGTAGACGCATCTGACGTAGGGGTGGGTGCGGTATTATCTCAAGGTCCGTCTCCTGGTAAATGGCATCCGTGCTCCTTCTTCTCTAAAAAATTGTCGTCCGCCGAGAGGAATTATGATGTCGGCAATAGGGAACTCTTGGCCATTAAGTTGGCTTTTGAGGAATGGCGTCACTTTTTGGAGGGGGCAGTCCACCCGGTCACCGTCATTACTGATCAAAAGAACCTGCTGTATCTAGAATCGGAAAAACGTCTGAATTCCAGACAAGCTAGATGGTCGTTGTTTTTTACCAGGTTTAATTTTGTCGTCACATATCGTCCTGGGTCAAAAAATGTAAAGGCTGATGCCTTATCTCGTAGTTTCCCAGGGGCCGGGAAGACGGATGACCCGGTTCCTATTCTTCAGGAGGGAGTTGTTGTGTCGGCTGTATGCTCTGAGCTTGAGGAGGAGGTATTGGAGGCTCAGGGGGACGCCCCTGTAGGACCTCCAGGGAAACTGTTTGTTCCAGATCAGTTAAGACAAAAGGTTATCGAGGCACATTATAATTATGCTTTGGCAGGACACCCAGGGAGTAAAGCAACTGTGGATCTCCTTTCACGCCGGTTTTGGTGGCCTAACTTAAATAAAGAGGTTGTAACTTTTGTTGCGTCCTGCGAGGTTTGTGCGCGCTCTAAGACCCCACATACCCGTCCTTCTGGGGCCCTCTTACCTTTGAAAATCCCGGAGCGTCCATGGACTCATCTGTCAATGGACTTCATTACGGACCTCCCTCCGTCGTCAGGGAAAACTGTCATACTAGTTGTAGTTGACAGGTTCAGTAAGATGGCACATTTTATTGCTCTTCCTGCTCTTCCTAATGCTAAAACTCTGGCGCAGGTGTTCATTGGGGAGATTGTGAGACTTCACGGGTTGCCTTCTGATGTGGTGTCAGATCGGGGGTCTCAGTTTGTGTCCAAGTTCTGGAAGGCATTTTGTTCACGTCGGGGGATGCAATTGTCATTTTCCTCGGCTTTTCATCCGCAGACCAATGGTCAGACAAAGCGTCTGAATCAGAGCCTAGAGACATATCTTCGGTGTTTTGTCTCAGAGAACCAGGAGGACTGGTCTTCTTTCTTGCCTCTGGCAGAGTTCGCTCTTAACAATAGGCGGAGCGAGTCCACTGGTAAGTCCCCATTTTTTGGGGCATATGGTTTTCACCCCCAGTTTTGTACTTTCAATGGGGGGGGCCCTTCTGTGGTTCCTGAGGAGGAACGATTCTCGTCGTCACTTGCTTCAGTGTGGAGAGGAGTGCTGAATAATCTGAGTGCTATGGGGAACCGATACAAACGTATGGCTGATAGGAGGAGAGTGTCTGGTCCGGACCTTAGTGTGAATGATCTGGTATGGTTGTCTACCAAGAATTAAAACTTAAAGTTCCCTCCTGGAAACTGGGTCCCAGGTTCATCGGGCCATACAGGATCAGTTCTATAATTAATCCTGTGGCATTTCGTCTTGACCTCCCTCCTACGTTTAAAATCCACAATGTGTTCCACAAATCGTTGCTTAAAATGTACATGGCGCCAGTTATACCGTCACCTCTACCTCCTCCTCCAGTGGTGGTCAATGGTAACTTGGAATTTCAGGTGTCGAAGATCATTGACTCACGTCGGAATCGCCGGTCCCTTCAGTACTTGGTTCATTGGAAGGGGTATGGTCCTGAGGAGAGGACATGGGTTCCTGCGTCTGATATTAACGCAGATCGTTTGGTTCGGACCTTCCACACAACTCACCCGGACAGACCTGGCCCTGAGAGTCCGGAGGCCCCTCGTAGAAGGGGGGGTACTGTCATGGGTGTATCTCCACGAAGATCGTCGCGATTACACATTCTGACTTCTCGCAGCTGAGTTGCTGGTGCTTTGTGTTTGGCAGTGAGGGAGTTAATTCTACCTAGCTCTGTGCTAAGACTAGGTCCAGCCCCGCCCGGCTGCAGTTGATTATGCACTAATTAGCTCCCTTCATATACCTGCCAGTTTGCTTGGGAGATGTCGGTGAAAGTATTCATGCTGACCAGCAGAGCGGATCGTTTCTGAGAAGACTTAAGCTAAGAGTGCCTGTTGTGGTTAATCCTCTCCTCGCTTATTGTTTATCTCCTTAACCTTTTGTGTTCCCTCTGTGTTGTAGTTTTTGTATGCAAGGCAGTATTTACTTTATCCCTTGTCTGTCTCGTGTGTCTAATACTGTTAGTAAGCTGTGATCTGCCCATTCCCTTTGGTGGTAATCAGGGTCCTTCTCAGGACTGGATTACAGTGGTCAGGGATCTACAGGAGACAGGGTTAGGCTGGCGGCCTGGACCTCTGTACCATTAACAGTACCTCCAGGTAGAGGGACTAGTCAGGACCCCAGTTTAGGGTCAGCATAGACCCCGGTCCACCTCTATCCTGAGACAGCGTGACAGCAGCGCACTAATCCCTCGGTCCTGACTCCTCTGTGTGTGAATGATGAGGCAGAGGGCGTGATGACGTCGTTAGTGTGCGCCCCGCCCCCTGCCTGATCATTCACACACAGAGGAGTCGGACCGAGGGATTAGTGCGCTGCGGTGGACCGAGGGACAGGTAAATATCTCAGGTGCCGGGGTCCTGAGCGAGCGGTGACACCCCCCGCCTGCTCAGGACACCGGCACCTGGCCCCCAGCGACGAGAGGTGAGTATGTCATTATTTTTTTTTTGCAGCAGCAGCATATGAGGCCTATACTATGGGGCATAATTGTGCAGCATATGGGGGCATAATATGGAGCATATGGGGCATAATCTGGAGCATATGTGTTAGGGTTCGATTTCCGCTGCTGCACAAGGGGAGTCTCAAACCCGTCCCGCTGCGGTCTCCCATTCATCTCCGGCCGCAGTGGAGCCTGCTCAGCAGAGACGTCGGTCCAGGCGTCTTGCCCACTCCTCTACTGTGCAGTGACTTGCTGCTGCCTTTCCTGGATCTGCTATTATAGCCAGTGCTGGAGCAGTCGTCTTTGGGACAAAGTTCTGCGTTTTCCCATCTGAGCATGCCCAGAGTGAGATCTCTCATTGGAGATCAGGGGTCACATGTTCAGGTGCTGCAGCGGCTCCTATTGGTCCGCCAGGAAGGTCATGTAGCTACGTTTGTTTGTAACAGCTTCTCATTGGTCATTGTTCCTGGAAGGTCCTTTAGCTGTTGCTATAAAAGGGTAGCATGGCTGGGCCGCCATGCACTAATATCAATCATTGTATGCTATGCGCCAGTGTGGTCATGTGTATGTGTGGATAGGGACCCGGCTGAAATAAGCCACTAGAATACAGACTTAATCGGTGAGGAGTTTGGTATGGTAGCTGGTCAGGGTCGGTGTCCTAGATGCCCTAGATTACCGGCATAACCGGTGAGGAGTTTTGATTGCCGTATTCAGGGTCTGGCGTTCAGACGCCATAGATTGCGGGTGACTCCCGCGAGGACATTAGCACATGATCACGCTTTATGAACGCGTAGCACTTAACTGTGTACCTGAGGGCCTGACAGGACACAGTACTTTTTCTCAGCGGCCCTGTGACGTAACAGGGTTCGCTTTCAACGCTAGACAGCGCCCTAGCGTGTTTTCTTTGCCACTCAGTTGTGTCTAGTGAGTGCGCACACATCGCCATATAGCGCTGCGGCTCTCCTTCTAGCGGCTCTGTGGAGTAACAGAGTTCGCACTTATTGCCACAGCGCATTACGGCGTTTATGTTGGCGACTCTGCGGGATAACAGAGTTTGCTTCTCGCGCCATTTCTACTAGCAGCAGGCTCCGCTTGCACGGTGGACCCCGGGCTGCGAACGCACCTCTCTACTTTATATATTTGGTGCGTTCCGCAGACCCTTAACATAATATTAGCGCCAGGGTCTGGCTAGTAAAATGGCGGATGAACAGCGTCTATCGCAGTACATCCAGCAGCTGGAGGGTAGGTTGGTGGCTCTTGAGCGCACAACCTCAGCTGTGGATGTTACCGCAGTCGCTGTTCAGGCTGCTAGCGTGGCTGCAGCCAGTTTGTCTTCTGCCACCTCTGCCCCTACATTATCCCACCTCCCGCTTCCTGACAAGTTTGCCGGTGATAGCAAGCAATGTCGGGGATTCGTGAGTCAGTGCTCTATACAGCTCGAGCTTCTGGCTGCACGTTTTCCCACGGATCGGGCACAAGTGGGTTTTGTACTTTCTCTACTCTCGGGCAGAGCGTTGGAGTGGGCAACGCCGCTGTGGGAGCGCGACGATCGTGTGGTGCGGAGTGCTCCTCGTTTTCTGGAGGCTCTAAAAAAGGTCTTTTTAGGACCTCAGGTCACCCACGATACGGCGCTTCAACTGCTGGCATTGGCACAGGGTTCGTCTTTGGTCAGTCTGTTTTCCGTCCAGTTTCGGACTCTAGCTTCTGAGCTAGATTGGTCTGATAAAGTTCTTATTCCAATCTACTGGCGAGGACTGGCTGACCATGTTAAAGACGCTTTGGCTACCAGGGAGATTCCCGCCACACTGGAGAAGCTTATCTCCATATCTACCCGCATTGACCTCCGTTTTCACGAGCTTAGGTTGGAGCGGGCCCAGTGTAGGCAGAGGTTTCGATTGGCTCCCACCTTTGCCAAACCTCTCGAATTTCCCGATCTGGCGTCCGAACCCCAAAAGGCCACAGAAGTTCCTCATGCAGGACCTAAGTCTCGGTCCGTCCGAGTATCCGTGGTCTGTAACCATTGTCAGCAGACAGGACACTATGCCAACAAATGTCCACAGCGATCGGGGAAGCGATCGCGTCTAGTGGCCCTGGGAGGAGGTTCACTAGAGACAGCGGCGTTTTCCTCCAAGATGACACTTAAAGGGACAATCACTGTTGGTACTTCCATTCTCACCGCCGACCTTTGCGTGGACTCAGGAGCAGAGGGGAATTTCATGTCCTCTAGCTTTGCTCGCCGTCATGCAATACCTCTGGTGGCGCTTGACAAATCAGTGACTGTCCGGGTAGTGAATGGGTCGACATTACCCTCACAAATTACACACCAGACTGTTCCACTTGCATTGTCTGTATCTCCTTCCCATCAGGAACTTATTTCCCTACTCGTCCTTCCCGAGGGAATAGACGAGATCCTACTAGGTATACCTTGGCTCCATTTCCACTCCCCACATATAGAGTGGACTTCGGGTAGGATACTGGGTTGGAGTGATGCATGTAGAGGCAGATGTGTCAGGAGTTGCGTTCAGGTTACCACTACGGAGTTACCCGCAGATCTTACTCCACTTCCCAAGCACTACTGGTCATATGCAGACGTGTTCTCCAAGAAGGCTGCGGAGACTCTTCCGCCTCATCGCCCCTATGACTGTCCTATCGACCTCTTGCCTGGCGCAGAACCTCCTCGGGGAAGGGTCTATCCCAGGGGTGGGCAATTAATTTTGCCAGGGGGCCGCATGAGAAATTGGGATGGTTTTAGAGGGCCGGACTAATATAATTAACTCCGTTCTACCCAATACTGTATATATACATATATATATATATATGTATATATACATATACTGTATACTGTATATATACTTACCTGCCCATTATCATCATCTTCTCCCCATCATCATCAATGCCTCCCCATTATCAGCAATGCCTGCCCATCATCATCTTCTCCCCATCATCAATGCCTGCCCATTATCATCAATGCCTGCCCATTATCATCATCTTCTCCCCATCATCATCAATGCCTCCCCATTATCAGCAATGCCTGCCCATCATCATCTTCTCCCCATCATCAATGCCTGCCCATTATCATCAATGCCTGCCCATTATCATCATCTTCTCCCCATCATCATCAATGCCTTCCCATTATCAGCAATGCCTGCCCATCATCACACACAGACAGCACATAAGCACTCTCTCACATACATACACACACACATACACACACACACAAAGCACCGCACTACATAGACACAGACACACACAGAGACACGTCTTACCTGTCCAGCGTCCCCGCTCTCTGACACAGCCGGCCGCTGAATGATGACGTCATTCAGCGGCCGGCTGTGAGAGGAAGCGCCGGTGGAGCCCGGAGCTGCAGCAGCGGAGGCACGGGAGAGGTAAGTATTGTGCCAGCTGATGCCGGGGCCCTGAGACTGCCGGAGCGCCTCCGCGGGCCGGTCACTGACAGCCGGCGGGCCGGATGCGGCCCGCGGGCCGCCCCTTGCCCGGGTCTGGTCTATCCCCTCTCTCTTCCTGAGACAGAGGCCATGTCGCAATATATTCAGGAGAACCTGGCAAGAGGGTTTATTAGGAAGTCGGTGTCACCGGCGGGGGCGGGATTTTTCTTCGTGCAGAAGAAAAACGGAGAATTGCGTCCGTGTGTTGATTACAGGGGTCTTAACGCCATCACCGTTAAAAACAAGTACCCGTTGCCCCTGATTTCTGAGCTTTTTGATAGGCTTCGGGGAGCAAGAGTATTCACTAAACTAGATCTGCGCGGTGCTTATAACCTGATTCGCATCCGTGAGGGGGACGAATGGAAGACGGCTTTTAATACCAGGGATGGGCATTACGAATATCTGGTGATGCCCTTTGGGCTCTGTAATGCTCCAGCCGTTTTCCAAGACTTTGTCAATGACATCTTCCGGGATATGCTCTCCACCTCGGTTGTAGTCTATCTGGATGATATACTCATCTTCTCTCCAGATATTGACTCCCACCGGAGAGATGTCTGCAGAGTCTTCGACCTCTTACGGGCTAATTCCCTCTATGCTAAGTTAGAGAAATGTATGTTTGAGCTGGAGTCTTTACCTTTCCTTGGTTATATCATCTCAACCCAGGGATTGGCTACGGATCTGGCCAAACTACAGGCTGTGATGGACTGGCAGGAACCTCACTCTCTAAAAGCGGTGCAGCACTTTATGGGGTTCATTAATTACTATCGCCAGTTCATTCCGCATTTCTCTACCTTGGTAGCTCCCTTGGTAGCCCTCACCAAGAAGGGAGCAAACCCCAAATTGTGGTCGGAAGAGGTCTCCGCGGCTTTCTCTTCTATTAAGTCTCATTTTGCTAGCGCTCCCATCCTACATCGCCCTGATGTTGATAAGCGATTTTTACTGGAGGTGGATGCCTCATCCGTTGGTGCTGGAGCAGTCCTCTTCCAAAAGGATGCTCAAGGTCGGAAGCATCCTTGCTTCTTCTTCTCTAAGACCTTCACTTCAGCGGAGAGGAATTATTCCATCGGGGATAGGGAGTTGCTAGCCATGAAGTTGGCCTTCTCTGAGTGGAGACATCTGTTGGAGGGGGCCCGTTTTCCCTTCCAAGTCTTCACCGACCACAAAAATTTGGTGTATCTGCAGACAGCTCAGCGGCTTAACTCTCGCCAGGCCAGATGGTCCTTGTTCTTCTCTCGGTTTAATTTCACACTCCATTTCCTCTCTGGAGAGAAGAACATTCGTGCCGACGCTCTCTCTCGCTCTGTGGTGTCCTCTGAAGAGGAGGTAGAGGAGCCTAGGCTTATTGTTCCCACAGAGAGCCTGAAAACAGTGGCTCCGGTTTCACTAGAGTCTGTGCCCCCGGGCAAGACTTTTGTGCCTACCAATTTGCGACCGGAGGTACTCTCTTGGGCACATTCGTCCAGGGTTGGTGGACATTTTGGGGCAAAGAGGACATCTGAATTGCTGGCGAGGACTTATTGGTGGCCGCATATGGTCCGTGATGTTGGGGACTATGTTCGGGCGTGTGTCTCCTGCGCCAAAAATAAGTCTCCACGACAACGGCCAGCTGATTTACTTTATCCTTTGCCGGTGGCAGACAGGCCCTGGGAGATGGTTGGGATGGACTTTGTGGTGGGCTTGCCCAAGTCTCGGGGTTGCACCATCATTTGGGTAATCACCGACCATTTCTCTAAAATGGTGCATCTGGTGCCACTACCACGGTTACCTTCTGCACGGGCTCTGGCAGCGTTGTTCGTTAGGCACATCTTCCGTCTACACGGCATGCCGGACAAAATTGTCAGTGACCGAGGTCCCCAGTTTGCGTCTCGGTTCTGGAGAGAGCTTTGTCGTCTACTCAGTATTGAGTTAAATCTCTCTTCAGCGTACCATCCTGAGACGAATGGGTTGGTAGAGAGGGCCAACCAGACCTTGGTCACCTATCTACGACATTTTGTCTCTGCCAGGCAGGATGACTGGGCATCCTTGCTACCATGGGCTGAGTTTGCATTAAACAATGCTGTGGCTGACTCCAACGGACAGACTCCTTTCCTTCTGAACTACGGTCAGCATCCGCGGGTTCCGGTGCCCATGCCCATGTCTTCTGCCGACTCCAGGGTGGCAGACTGGGCTGTGGAGGCACGGGACATTTGGGACCGTACCCAGGATGCCATTCAGGCGTCCAAGGAGAGGATGAGGTACTCTGCCGACGCACATCGGCGCCCCGCTCCAACATTTGCTCCTGGGGACTTGGTGTGGCTCTCCGCCCGTAACATCAGGCTGCGAGTTGAGTCCACTAAGTTGGCACCCCGCTACCTGGGTCCTTTCAAGGTCCTCGAGCAGGTTAACCCTGTGGTATACCGTTTGGCTCTTCCACCACGCCTGGGTATCTCCGACACCTTTCATGTATCCCTCCTGAAACCCGTGCTCATGTCCCGGTTTTCTGAGTCATCTGCCGGGACATCGGGTTCATCTACGGATGACCATGAGGTGAACGCCATCGTAGGGTGTAAGGTGGTACGGGGCAAAAAGTTTTATTTGGTGGACTGGAGGGGCTATGGGCCTGAGGATAGGTCTTGGGAGCCTGCCGAGCATATTCACGCTCCGCAGCTCATTGCTGCCTTTGAACACAGCGAGGCCCAGAGAAGGGGGGACCCTAGGAGGGGGGTTAATGTTAGGGTTCGATTTCCCGCTGCTGCACAAGGGGAGTCTCGAACCCGTCCCGCTGCGGTCTCCCATTCATCTCCTGCCGCAGTGGAGCCTGCTCAGCAGAGACGTCGGTCCAGGCGTCTTGCCCACTCCTCTACTGTGCAGTGACTTGCTGCTGCCTTTCCTGGATCTGCTATTATAGCCAGTGCTGGAGCAGTCGTCTTTGAGACAAAGTCCTGCGTTTTCCCATCTGAGCATGCCCAGAGTGAGATCTCTCATTGGAGATCAGGGGTCACATGTTCAGGTGCTGCAGCGGCTCCTATTGGTCCGCCAGGAAGGTCATGTAGCTACGTTTGTTTGTAACAGCTTCTCATTGGTCCTTGTTCCTGGAAGGTCCTGTAGCTGTTGCAATAAAAGGGTAGCATGGCTGGGCCGCCATGCGCTAATATCAATCACTGTATGCTATGCGCCAGTGTGGTCATGTGTATGTGTGGATAGGGACCTGGCTGAAATAAGCCACTAGAATACAGACTTAATCGGTGAGGAGTTTGGTATGGTAGCTGGTCAGGGTCGGTGTCCTAGATGCCCTAGATTACCGGCATAACCGGTGAGGAGTTTTGATTGCCGTATTCAGGGTCTGGCGTTCAGACGCCATAGATTGCGGGTGACTCCACGAGGACATTAGCACATGATCACGCTTTATGAACGCGTAGCACTTAACTGTGTACCTGAGAGCCTGACAGGACACAGTACTTTTTCTCAGCGGCCCTGTGACGTAACAGGGTTCGCTTTCAACGCTAGACAGCGCCCTAGCGTGTTTTCTTTGCCACTCAGTTGTGTCTAGTGAGTGCGCACACATCGCCATATAGCGCTGCGGCTCTCCTTCTAGCGGCTCTGTGGAGTAACAGAGTTCGCACTTATTGCCACAGCGCATTACGGCGTTTATGTTGGCGACTCTGCGGGATAACAGAGTTTGCTTCTCGCGCCATTTCTACTAGCAGCAGGCTCCGCTTGCACGGTGGACCCCGGGCTGCGAACGCACCTCTCTACTTTATATATTTGGTGTGTTCCGCAGACCCTTAACAATATGGGGGCATAATATGGAGCATATGGGGGCATAAGCTGTAACATAGTTAGTTATTAAGGTTGAAGGAAGACTTTAAGTCCATCTAGTTCAACCCATATCCTATCCTAACCTGCCCTAACATGTTGATCCAGAGGAAGGCAAAAAAAACCCAAGTGGCAAACAGTAAGCTTCACATTGGGGAAAAAAATTCCTTCCCGACTCCACATACGGCAATCAGACTAGCTCCCTGGATCAACGCAGTATCTAGGAAACTAGTGAATATAGCCTGTAATATTATACTTATCAAGAAAGGCGTCCAGTCCCTTCTTAAATTTTAGTAAGGATTCACTCATTACAACATTAGACGGCAGAGAGTTCCATAGTCTCACTGCTCTTACAGTAAAGAATCTGCGTCTGTGATTATGGCTAAACCTTCTTTCCTCCAGACGTAGAGGATGCCCCCTTGTCCCCGTCACAGGTCTAAGAGTAAAAAGATCATTAGAAAGGTCTTTGTACTGTCCCCTCATATATTTATACATTGTAATAAGATCACCCCTAAGCCTTCGTTTTTCCAAACTAAATAACCCTAAGTGTAATAACCTGTCTTGGTATTGCAGACCCCCCAGTTCTCTAATAACCTTGGTCGCTCTTCTCTGCACACGTTCCAGTTCAGCTATGTCTTTCTTATACACCGGAGACCAGAACTGCACACAGTATTCTAAGTGTGGTCGCACCAGTGACTTGTATAGAGGTAAAATTATGTTCTCCTCATGAGCATCTATGCCTCTTTTAATGCATCCCATTATTTTATTTGCCTTGGCAGCAGCTGCCTGACATTGGCCACTAAATGTGAGTTTGTCGTCCACCCATACACCCAGGTCTTTTTCAGTGACAGTTTTGCCCAGTGTTTTACAATTAAGCACATAATTATACATCTTATTTGTTCTACCCAAGTGCATGACCTTACATTTATCCCCATTAAAGCTCATTTGCCATTTATCAGCCCAAGCTTCTAGTTTACATAAATCCTCCTGTAATATAAAATTATCCTCCTCTGTATTTATTACCCTGCAGAGTTTAGTGTCATCTGCAAATATTGAAATACTACTCTGTATGCCCCTACAAAGTCATTAATAAATATGTTAAAGAGAAGCGGCCCCAATACTGACCCCTGTGGTACCCCACTGCTAACCGTGACCCAGTCCGAGTGTGCTCCATTAATAACCACCCTCTGTTTTCTATCCATGAGCCAGTTCTTAACCCACTTACACAAATTTTCCCCTATCCCCATTGTTCTCATTTTATGTATCAACCTTTTGTGTGGCACTGTATCAAAAGCTTTTGAGAAGTCCATGAACACCATGTCCACTGCATTCCCTTGGTCCAGTCCTGAACTTACCCCTTCATAAAAGCTTATCAGATTAGTCTGACAAGAACGGTCCCTCGTAAACCCATGCTGATACTGTGTCATGAGGTTATTCAGCCTCAGATACTCCAATATAGTATCCCTTAAAAAAACCCTCCAGGATTTTACCCACAGTAGATGTTAAGCTCACTGGCCTATAATTTCCAGGTTCAGTTTTTGCCCCCTTTTTGAATATTGGCACCACATTTGCTATACGCCAGTCCTGTGGTACAGACCCCGTTATTATTGAATCTTTAAAGATTAAAAATAATGGTCTATCTATAACTGTACTTAATTCCTGCAGTACTCGGGGGTGTATCCCATCCGGGCCCGGGGATTTGTCAATTTTAGTGATTTTTTAGACGCCGTCGTACTTCCTGCTGGGTTAAGCAGGTGACATTTAATGGAGAAATTTTTTTATTACTGATCATGTTATCTGTCATGGGATTTTCTTGTGTAAATACAGTTGAAAAAAAGTCATTTAGCATATTGGCTTTTTCCTCATCCTCATCCACCATTTCACCCAGACTATTTTTAAGGGGACCAACACTATCATTTTTTAGTTTCTTGCTATTTATGTAGTTAAAGAATATTTTGGGATTATTTTTACTTTCTCTGGCAATGAGTCTCTCTGCCTCAATCTTTGCTGTCTTGATTTGCTTTTTACAGAATTTATTCAGTCTTCTGTATTTATTTAATGCCTCATCACTACCTACTTGCTTTAATTCCCTAAACGCTTTCTTTTTGTCCCTTATTGCGCCCCTTACAGCTCTATTTAGCCATAGTGGTTTCCTCCTGATTCTAGCATGTTTATTCCCATAGGGTATATACTGTGCACTGGTCCTATTCAGGATACTAATAAACGTCTCCCATTTTCTTTGTGTATTTTTATGTCTCAGGATATCGTCCCAGTTTATTGCACCAAGATCATCTCTCATCCGTTGGAAATTTGCCTTCCTGAAGTTTAGTGTCCTTGTAACCCCTCGACTACACATCTTATTAAAGGATACATGAAAGCTTATTATTTTGTGATCACTATTACCCAAGTGACCCCCAACCCTTATATTTGATATGCGGTCTGGCCTGTTGGATAATATTAGGTCTAGCAGTGCCTCCCCTCTTGTTGGGTCCTGAACTAGTTGTGAAAGGTAATTGTCTCTCATAGTTGCCAAAAACTTATTACCTTTGCTGGAACTACAGGTTTCTGTTCCCCAATGTATTTCAGGGTAGTTGAAGTCCCCATAATAATGACTTCTCCTTGAGTTGCTGCTTCATCTATTTGCTTTACGAGGATATTCTCTGTTGCTTCCATTATTTTAGGAGACATAACAAACCCCTATCAGTAATTTATTATTTTTCCCCCCTCCCCTAATCTCCACCCACAGAGACTCTACATCTTCACTGTGGAACATATGGGGCATAATCTGGAGCATATGAGGCATAATATGGAGCATATGGGGGCATAAGCTGTGGACATATGGGGCATAATCTGGAGCATATGGGGGCATAATATGGAGCATATGGGGGCATAAACTGTGGAATATATGGGGCATAATCTGGAGCATATTGGGGCATAATATGGAGCATATGGGGGCATAAGATGTGGAACATATGGGGCATAAATCTGGAGCATATGGGGCATAATATGGAGCATATGGGGGCATAATCTGGAGCATATGGGGGCATAATCTGTGGAACATATGGGGGCATAATATGGAGCATATGTGGGCATAATCTGTGGAACATATGGGGCATAATCTGGAGCATATGGGGCATAATCTGTGGAACATATGGGGCATAATCTGGAGCATATGGAGGCATAATCTGTGGATCATACGGGGGCATAATCTGTGGAATATATGGGGGCATAATCTGGAGCATATGGGGGCATAATCTGTAGAGCATATTGGGCATAATCTGTGGAGCATATGGGGGCATAATCTGTGGAGCATCATATGGGGGCATAATCATTTTTCACCCTAGGCTTATACGCGAGTCAATAAGTTTTCCCAGTTTTTTGTGGCAAAATTAGGGGGTCGGCTTATACACGGGTCGGCTTATACATGAGTATATACGGTAGTATAATAGCCGCTAATTCAAATCCCGGCTTTTGTGAAAATACAGAAGCCGACATGAATTGACACATGGTTTACATAGAGTTAACCATGTCATTTCATGTTGTTTGATATATTGTTTTCACTAACAATTACATGAGTGTGTGTGCAAAATTTGACACATGTACGGGTTAATTAAAGGTGTAAATTCGTAGCAAAATAGTCGTTTTTTTTACAACAAATTTACACCTTTAATTAACCCCTACAGGTGTGAAATTTTGCACACATACACTCATGTAATTGTTTGTGAAAACCAGATATCAAACTACATGAAAAGACATGGTTAACTCTATGTAAACCATGTGTCATTTCATGTCGGGTGCTTTTGTATTTTCACAAAAGCCGGCATTACCCGGCAATTGAATCAGAGTATATTTTACTATGTAGAAGTGTATGAACTATAAATATATGTATATATGTCACAATGACATTATATATATATATATTATATATATATATATATATATATTATTTATGTGTGGGATATTTTGTGTTTACAAGGAAAGAAAGGGTTTTTTTTAGTTCCGATATTTCTGTCCCATTGACTTGCATTGTGTTTCCGGTATCGGATCGGCGATACCCGATACTTTTTGAGTATCGGGCCGATCCAATCCGATCCGATATTTTAGGATATCGGGCAGTATCGCTCAACACTACTAAAGATGCCACTGCCTCCGGCTTGCTAGCTGAGTCTTGAAGTTCTCCACTAGGCTAGGGGCCGGTGTCCCTTTTGCGACCAGGTCCCTCCACTATTGGATCGGGCCCCACGGATGGACTACTCACTATCTGTGCCTGTAGGACCCCTTCAATCCTTCCAGAAAATGCTCTATACTTAATCTAACTTTCTCCATCTGGGGACAAGCTCCTACCAGCTTGAGCTCCCCTCACACTATCTGACTCTACAGTCTCCTTCCCGCTCTCTAAGCTTCACACCCCTCCTTCGGTTTTCTCCACCCACCTCCCAACACTTTTTCCTACCCAGCCCGGGATAAGACCATCCTCCCATAGAGTACATCCAGGGTGCCCTGCTACTATAGTCTGTGTTGGGTGCAGGTGTTAGAGTCCTGTGTTATGATTTGGTAGCTGAGGAATGCAGGTAAAAAAGGCAATACACCAGAGCAGTTGGAATCTATGAGATTGCAGTACCCTGACTAACCACCACAACTAGAGGCAGCCGTGGAGCGTTCCTACGTTGGTCCTAGACGCCTCGTCACAGCCTGAGAAATTATACCTAAAGATAGAAAGAGGAAAGCTATCTGCCCCGGAGCAGATCCCCAAAGAACATAGAAAGCCCCCAAACATGTAATGGCGGTTAGACAAGAAGAAATACTGACACAGACAGAAAATAGTATGAGCAAACGTTGGGGCCCAAACTATCTAAATAGAAAAGGATAGGAAGGGCACTTACTGCAATCCCAAAAAACCCTGAAAAGCACCAACTCTACTAATTTCAAAAACACCTGAGATCACACGACCTCTACCACCTAAATTAGTTCTCTGGTGTAACAAAATCAAAACAGCAGCCACTGAAAAAACTGGAAAAAGCAAATGTACAAAACATCAGTGGCTGAACTAAACTGAGAGGGCAAAAGCCCCCGGAGGGGACCCTGAAGGCCCCCACAGAAGTGCAGGACAAAATGCAAAAATCAAGCACAAAAACAAAAAGAAGAAAATGTCTTATCTGTTAGCAGGAGATGCAGACACGACACAGCAGGCTACAAAGGAATCAGGAATCAAGGATTGAGACCAGAACAATTGATCACCGGCAACCCTGATGGGAAGGCGACTCCCTTATATAAGACCAGTCAGTAACACCTGATTCCCAATCCTCACAATCTTCACTGGACAGTCCAGTACCGCTTGTAACCACCAGAGGGAGCCTCTGCTCAGAACTCATCTCAAGTCCATTCACAACAGTACCCCCCCCTTGAGGAGGGGTCACCGAACCCCCACTTGAGCAACCAGGTCGGTCAGGATGAGTTCTATGATACGCACGGATGAGTCTCCTAGCATGGATGTCTGAAGCAAACACCCAAGAATTGTCTTCCTGACCATAACCTCTCCACTTAACCAAATACTGGAGTTTCCGTCTAGAAAAACGAGAATTCAATATTTTCTCAACCACAAACTCCATATTGCCCTCAACCAGAACAGGGTCAGGAGGCAAAGCAGTAGGAACCACTGGCTCAACAAACCTCTTTAACAAGGACTTGTGGAACACGTTATGGATCTTAAATGTCCCTGGAAGAAGCAAACGAAAAGAAACAGGATTAAGAATCTCCATGATCTTATAAGGTCCAATGAACCTAGGCTTAAATTTAGGAGATGCCACTCTCATAGGAATATTTTTTGAGGACAACCAGACCAAGTCCCCCACTTTAAACCGAGGACCATCAGTCCTATGGCGGTTAGCAAACCGCTGGGCCCTCTCCTGAGAGAGGGACAACCTCTCCACTACCTGGTCCCAAATCTGTTGCATACGCTCCACAACAGAGTCAACACCTGGACAGGCAGAAGCCTCCGTCTGTCCTGAAGAAAATCGAGGGTAAAACCCAGAATTACAGAAAAATGGAGACATCAAAGTGGCAGAGCTAGCCCTATTATTAAGAGCAAACTCAGCCAAAGGCAAAAAAGAGACCCAGTCATCCTGATCAGCAGACACAAAGCATCTTAGATAAGTCTCCAATGTCTGGTTTGTTCTCTCAGTTTGACCATTGGTCTGAGGATGAAACGCCGAGGAGAAAGACAACTGAACACCAAGCTTAGAACAAAAGGTCCTCCAAAATCTGGAAACAAACTGGACTCCTCTGTCAGACACAATGTTCTCAGGAATGCCGTGTAAACGAACCACGTGCTGAAGGAACAAAGGCACCAATTCAGAGGAGGAAGGCAACTTAGGTAATGGCACAAGATGTATCATCTTGGAAAACCTATCACAAATCGCCCAGATGATGGTCATTCTCTGAGAAACAGGGAGGTCGGAAATGAAATCCATAGAGATATGGGTCCATGGTCTCTTGGGCACAGGCAATGGCATCAACAAACCACTAGAGCGAGAGCAAGGCTTGGAGCGAGAGCAAGTCCCGCAGGACTGCACAAATTCCCTGACATCACGAGACAAGGTAGGCCACCAAAAGGACCGACTAACCAAGTCTCTGGTACCAAAAATTCCGGGATGACCGGCCAACGCGGAATAATGAATCTCAGACATCACACTCTTTTTCCACTGGTCCGGGACAAACAATTTCCCAACAGGGCAGCGCTCGGGCCTATCCTCCTGACACCCCTCCAGAGCCAGTCTCAAATTGGGCGAGATGGCGGAAAGAACTACACCTTCTTTCAAAATAACAGAAGGATCAGATACCTCAAGAGAGTCCGAAAGGAAACTCCACGAGAGGGCATCCGCCTGTCACGCTGTCTAATGATATGTATACAATGTCAGTAAACTATTAATACAGGAACAACACTCTATACAACAACTAGTATAGCAACATCAGCATGTAAGTATAGAATAGATTTACCTGACACGATATCTGCTGAACTCAGGGTTAATCTTGAGGACTTGATGAGCTGAAACAGGAAAGAGGTGGACCGGGATCTAACCTGACCCTAAACTGGGGTCCTAACTAATCCCTCACCTTGGAGGTACTGATAATGGTTCAGAGGTCCAAGTCTCCAACCTAACCCTGTCTCCTATCAGACCCTGAACCCTGTAATCAGTCCTAAGAAGGATCCTGACTACCACCAAAGGGATATGGGCTGATCTTAGCTAAATACACAGATTAGACATATAAGACAGACAGGATAACACTCGCTTGCATACACACTCAAACACCAAAGGAACATAAATGGTCTGGGAAATAAACTCTAACCAAGTTGAGCTTAGAACAACTAAGGAGCTCACAACTAAAGTCTATACAGATTCATTCCTATCTGTGGTCTGCATGAAGGTTTCACTGGCAACTCCCCAAGCAGACAACCAGGAATTTAAAGGAAACCAATCAACAAATAATCAATTGCAGCCGGGAGAAACTGCACCCAGTCCCAGCACCGAGCACAGACAGAATTAACTCCCTAGCTGCCAAACACAAAGAAACAGCAGCTCAGCTGTGAGAAGTCAAAATGTGCAACCGCGACGATCTTCGTGGCAATGCACACATGACAGTACCCCCCCTTCTACGAGGGGCCTCCGGACCCTCAGGACCAGGCCTGCCCGGGTGAGTTCTGTGGAAGGTCCGAACCAAACGATCTGCGTTAACATCAGACGCAGGGACCCACGTCCTCTCCTCTGGACCATACCCCTTCCAATGCACCAAGTACTGAAGGGACCGGCGATTCAGACGTGAGTCAATGATCTTTGATACTTGAAATTCCAAGTTACCATTGACCAACACAGGAGGAGGAGGTAGAGGTGACGGTATGACTGGTGCCACATACCTTTTAAGTAATGACTTGTGGAACACATTATGAATTTTAAACGTAGGAGGGAGGTCCAGACGAAATGCCACAGGATTAATTATGGAACTGATCCTGTACGGCCCGATGAATCTGGGACCCAGTTTCCAGGAGGGCACTTTAAGTTTTATCTTCCTGGTAGACAACCATACCAGATCGTTCACATTCAGATCTGGACCAGAAACTCTCCTCCTATCAGCCATACGTTTGTAACGGTTCCCCATCGCACTCAGATTATTCAATACACCTCTCCACACAGAAGCAAGTGACGACGAGAAACGCTCCTCCTCAGGAACCCCAGAAGGGCCCCCCCATTGAAAGTACAAAACTGGGGATGAAAACCATATGCCCCAAAAAACGGGGACTTACCAGTGGACTCGCTCCGCCTGTTGTTAAGAGCGAACTCTGCCAGAGGCAAGAAAGAAGACCAGTCCTCTTGGTTCTCTGAGACAAAACACCGGAGATATGTCTCTAAGCTCTGATTCAGACGCTCTGTCTGACCATTGGTCTGCGGATGAAAAGCCGAGGAAAATGACAATTGCATCCCCCGACGTAAACAAAATGCCCTCCAAAATTTGGACACAAACTGAGACCCCCTATCTGACACCACATCAGAAGGCAACCCATGAAGTCTAACGATCTCCCTAATGAACACCTGCGCCAGAGTTTTAGCATTAGGGAGTGCAGGAAGAGCAACGAAATGTGCCATCTTACTGAACCTGTCAACAACCACCAGTATGACAGTATTCCCTGACGACGGAGGAAGGTCCGTAATGAAGTCCATAGATAAATGAGTCCATGGACGCTCCGGAAGTTTCAAGGGTAAAAGGGTCCCAGACGGACGGGTATGAGGGGTTTTAGAGCGAGCACACACCCCACATGACGCGACAAAAGTTATAACATCTTTATTAGCATTAGGCCACCAAAACCGGCGAGAAAGGAGATCTAAAGTAGCCTTACTCCCTGGATGTCCTGCTAGAGCAGAATTATGATGTGCCTCAATAACCTTTTGTCTCAACAGATTTGGGACAAACAGTCTCCCTGGAGGTCCTGCAGGGGCGTCCCCCTGAGCCTCTAACACCTCCTCCTCAAGCTCAGAAAATACAGCCGACACTAACACCCCCTCCTGAAGGATAGGACTCGGGTCATCCGTTTTCCCGGCCCCTGGGAAACTGCGAGACAAGGCATCAGCCTTTACATTCTTAGACTCCGGGCGATAAGTGACGACAAAATTAAACCTGGTAAAAAACAACGACCATCGAGCTTGTCTGGAATTCAGACGCTTAGCGGATTCCAAATACAACAGGTTCTTGTGATCAGTAATAACGGTAACCGGGTGGACTGCCCCCTCCAAAAAGTGACGCCATTCTTCAAAAGCTAACTTAATGGCCAAAAGTTCCCTATTGCCGATATCATAATTCCTTTCGGCGGACGACAATTTCTTAGAAAAGAAAGCGCACGGATGCCAGTTACCAGGGGACGGACCCTGGGACAATATAGCACCCACCCCTACGTCAGACGCATCCACCTCCACAATGAACGGCTGAGATGCATCTGGTTGGATGAGAACGGGTGCCGAAGCAAAACATTTCTTCAAAGAGGAAAAGGCTTGGCAAGCTTTGTCCGACCATTTAGAAAAATCCGTCACTTTTCTTGTCATGTCAGTGAGAGGTTTGACGACAGATGAGAAATTACAAATAAATTTCCGTAGTAGTTAGCAAACCCCAAAAAACGCTGCAGAGCCTTAAGATCCCCTGGCTGATCCCATTCAAGCACTGCTCTCACCTTTTCAGGGTCCATACGGAAACCGGAGGCTGACACCAAAAAACCCAAAAACTGAAGTTCCTGTACGGCAAATACACACTTCTCCAGTTTGGCGTATAATTTATTGTCTCGCAAGATCTGCAACACCTGTCTCACATGCTCCTGATGAGACACAAGATCTGGCGAGTAAATTAAAATGTCGTCCAAATATACAACCACAAACAGCCCCACAAGGTGACGAAAAATGTCATTAACAAAATGTTGGAATACTGCTGGTGCAGTAGTCAGACCAAAAGGCATGACTAGGTTCTCATAATGTCCCTCCGGCGTGTTAAACGCCGTTTTCCACTCATCCCCCTCTTTTATCCTAATCAGATTATACGCCCCCCTGAGATCCAATTTAGAAAACCATTTGGCGCCAACAATTTGATTGAAGAGATCAGGAATAAGAGGGAGTGGATACGGATCTGGAACAGTAATCCGATTAAGTTCGCGGAAATCCAAGCAAGGGCGTAGGCCTCCATCTTTCTTCTTCACAAAGAAGAACCCCGCGGCTACTGGGGAAGATGAAGGTCTAATATGCCCTTTGGCCAGACTTTCAGAAATATAATCTTTCATAGCCTGCCTCTCAGGACCAGAAAGATTATACAACCTAGCTTTAGGCAACTTAGCATCAGGAAGGAGATTAATAGAGCAGTCATACACGCGATGAGGAGGCAACTCCTGACACCCCTCCTCAGAGAAAACATCCCCAAAATCCTCCAAAAAAGGAGGCAATGTACTAGGCACGACCGCACTGATGACTGTGTTCATGCAGTTGCTTTTGCAAAACTCACCCCATTGGCTTATTTCTCTGGACTGCCAATTAATCACAGGGTTATGTTTAACCAACCAAGGAAGTCCCAACACAATGGGAGTAGGTAGACCCTCCAACACATAACAAGATAATTGTTCCCTATGTATTGCCCCTACCCGAAGGTCAATGTTATGAACCTCATGAACAAAGCTACCTTGGCCGAGAGGCCTGGCATCAATGGAGAATATAGGGATCGGTTTGACCAATACACTCAGATGCATACCTTGAGCCTGAGCAAACTGAGCGTCAACCAGTTTAGCCCCGGAACCATTATCAAGAAGAACAGACAATCTCTCCACTCTCGTACCAACTACCACCTCCACTGGTACAAGGAACTGAGAAGAACTGGCGGATGAAATACATACTCCCAGGTTGTCGTCCACCACACAACCTGGGATTAACAGTTTTTCCGGCGACTTTTGGCTCAACAAGGCACGGGATGAACATTCTCCAACAAAATGTCCCTCTTTCCCGCAGAAAAAAACATCTTCTAGTCCTGCGGCGTACCGCCAATCCCCTCCTACGAAATGATGTCCCTCCCAACTGCATAGGCTCATCCGAACAGACAAGGGGAACCTCAACATAAGGGACTTTAGTGGTAGGTGGAGAAACAACAGGGAGTGGGGTTACCTCACCCCTCTCCCGAAGCCGTCTATCAGTACAGATAGCTAAGGCCATAGCAGCCTCCAGAGAAGGAGGAGACACATACTGAGCCAAAACGTCTTTTAATTTATCAGAAAGCCCATGACAAAACTGGCTCCTAAGAGCTGGGTCATTCCACTGAGTATCTGTGGCCCATCTACGAAACTCAGAAGCAAATTCCTCTGCCGGACGATCTCCCTGCTGTATCTTACGTAATTTTGTCTCAGCAAGATAGACCCGATCTGGGTCATCATATACCAATCCCAGGGCAGTAAAAAATTGATCTACAGACAGTAGAGCCGAGGATCCCGGAGGAAGGGAAAATGCCCAGGATTGAGGGTCCCCTTGCAGAAGTGAGATAACAATTCCCACTCTCTGCTCCTCACTCCCTGATGATCGAGGCCGAAGCCGAAAATACAATTTACATGCCTCCCGGAAGGTGAAAAATTTGTCTCGCCCACCAGTGAACCTGTCCGGGAGAGCAACCTTAGGTTCAACTCTGGTTTGCTCCAGGGGAGACAAAACTTTGGACTTAAAGTCCGTCAGCTCCATGGATAATCCCTGCAACTGCAGAGCCAGCTGGGCTACTGGATCCATGGTAACTGGAGATAATTTTTATGGCCAGTGAAAATGTCACGCTGTCTAATGATATGTATACAATGTCAGTAAACTATTAATACAGGAACAACACTCTATACAACAACTAGTATAGCAACATCAGCATGTAAGTATAGAATAGATTTACCTGACACGATATCTGCTGAACTCAGGGTTAATCTTGAGGACTTGATGAGCTGAAACAGGAAAGAGGTGGACCGGGATCTAACCTGACCCTAAACTGGGGTCCTAACTAATCCCTCACCTTGGAGGTACTGATAATGGTTCAGAGTCCAAGTCTCCAACCTAACCCTGTCTCCTATCAGACCCTGAACCCTGTAATCAGTCCTAAGAAGGATCCTGACTACCACCAAAGGGATATGGGCTGATCTTAGCTAAATACACAGATTAGACATATAAGACAGACAGGATAACACTCGCTTGCATACACACTCAAACACCAAAGGAACATAAATGGTCTGGGAAATAAACTCTAACCAAGTTGAGCTTAGAACAACTAAGGAGCTCACAACTAAAGTCTATACAGATTCATTCCTATCTGTGGTCTGCATGAAGGTTTCACTGGCAACTCCCCAAGCAGACAACCAGGAATTTAAAGGAAACCAATCAACAAATAATCAATTGCAGCCGGGAGAAACTGCACCCAGTCCCAGCACCGAGCACAGACAGAATTAACTCCCTAGCTGCCAAACACAAAGAAACAGCAGCTCAGCTGTGAGAAGTCAAAATGTGCAACCGCGACGATCTTCGTGGCAATGCACACATGACACCGCCTTAACATTCTTAGTGCCAGGAAGAAAGGAAACCACAAAATTAAAACGTGTGAAAAACAAGGCCCACCTGGCCTGTCTAGGATTAAGTCGCTTGGCAGATTCCAGATAAACCAAATTCTTATGGTCCGTAAGGACCACCACCTGATGTTTGGCTCCCTCCAGCCAATGTCTCCACTCTTCAAAAGCCCACTTCATGGCCAATAACTCCCGATTACCAACGTCATAATTACGTTCAGTAGGAGAAAATTTTTGAGAGAAAAAGGCACAAGGGTTACTTTTAGAGGTCTCTGGATCTCTTTGGGACAAAACGGCACCTGCCCCAATTTCAGAGGCATCAACCTCCACCTGAAATGGCAGAGAAACATCAGGCTGCCGTAGAACAGGAGCAGAAGTGAATCTCTGCTTAAGTTCCTGAAATGCAGAGACTGCCTCAGGAGGCCAATTCACCACATCAGAACCCTTTTTGGTCAAATCAGTTAATGGTTTAACAATAACCGAGAAATTACCAATAAATTTACGATAAAAATTGGCAAAACCCAAAAATCTTTGAAGAGCCTTTAATGAAGTAGGTTGGACCCAATCACAGATGGCCTGAACCTTGACCGGGTCCATTTCAATAACAGATGGGGACAAAATAAATCCCAAAAATGAGATCCTCTGTACGCCAAAAAGACACTTTGATCCCTTCACATACAGAGCATTCTCTCTCAAAATCTGGAATACAGTTCGAACATGTTTCACATGAGAGTCCCAGTCATTAGAAAAAATCAAGATATCATCCAAATAAACAATCAGAAATTTATCCACAAAATCCCTGAAAATGTCATTCATGAAGGACTGGAAGACAGAAGGAGCATTAGTGAGCCCAAAGGGCATCACAAGGTACTCAAAATGCCCCTCAGGGGTGTTAAATGCCGTCTTCCATTCATCCCCGTGCTTAATGCGAATAAGGTTATATGCCCCCCTGAGGTCAAGTTTGGTAAACCAAGTAGCGTCTTTCACCCTGGAAAACAGGTCAGAAATCAAGGGTAACGGATATTGATATTTCACAGTAATATTGTTCAAAAGACGATAATCAATACACGGCCTTAATGAACCATCCTTTTTGGCCACAAAGAAAAAACCGGCACCTAAGGGTGAAGAGGATGGTCTGATATGACCCTTCTCCAATGACTCCTTGATATAAGACCGCATAGCGTCATGTTCAGGTACAGATAAGTTAAAAAGGCGACCTTTAGGGAATTTACTACCAGGCACTAATTCAATAGCGCAGTCATAGCTCCTATGGGGAGGCAAGGATGCAGATTTACTTTCGCTAAACACATCAGAAAAATCAATCAAAAAGTCAGGAACATCCTGAGCCTGGGGGGAGGCAGAAAAAACAGGAGTGTTGGTATTAACACATTGGCAGCCCCAACTGGTTACAGACACAGATTTCCAATCCAAAACAGGATTATGAGACTGTAACCAAGGGAAACCCATCACGATAATGTCATGCAGATTATACAGAACCAAAAATTTGCAGCTCTCCTGATGATCAGGTTCAACCCTCATTATCACCTGAGTAGAGAACTGAGGTTTATTCTCAGCCAAAGGGGTAGAATCGATCCCCAGTAGGGGAATAGACTTCTGTAGGGATATCAAGGGAAATCCGCAACGTTTAGCAAAATCAAAATCCATCAGGTTAATAGCTGCTCCCGAATCTACGAAAGCCTGAGCAGAAAATGAGGACAGAGAGCATATCAGAGTAACAGTTAATAAAAACTTAGTCTGAACACTACCCAAGACAACTGAGCGTGCAAAACGTCTTCCCCGCTTAGGGCAGACTGAAATAGCATGAGAGGCATCACCACAGTAGAAACATAACCCATTGCGCTTTCGAAACTCATGACGCTGTGCCCCAGAAACCACTCTATCACACTGCATGGGTTCAGAAGCAGGTTCACAAGGCAACACTATTCCACGCATACTTCTCCGCTCACGCAAACGTCTGTCAATTTGAATTGCTAATGACATAGAATCATTGAGACCAGAGGGGATAGGGAATCCCACCATAACATCCTTTACATTATCTGACAGACCCTTCCGAAAAAGGGCTGCCAAAGCGTCGTCATTCCATTTGGTCAGGACTGCCCACCTGCGGAATCTCTGACAGTATAACTCAGCGTCATCAAGCCCCTGATTTAATGCCAACAAGGCTTTTTCAGCTTGATCAGTGACATTAGGCTCATCGTACAATAACCCCAAGACCTGAAAAAATGCATCAACATCACTCAAAACAGGATCCCCAGGTGTCAGGGAAAAAGCCCAATCCTGAGGATCGCCGTGCAGGAGAGAGATGACAATTTGAACCTGCTGCGCTGCGTTCCCTGAGGACTTAGATTTTAAGGCAAAAAACAATTTACAATTATTTTTGAAATTCAGAAACTTGGCTCGATCCCCCAAAAACAAATCTGGCATGGGAATCCTAGGTTCCACAACAGGCAACCTAGCAAGATAGGTAGCAATACTCCGAACCTCAGTGGCAAGCTGATCCACACGGCCAGACAACTGTGCAAACTCCATTGAGAGAAAAAATCCTCCCCAGCACCCAGAGATACAGAGGGGAAAAAAAATGCAACAAACAGAAAAATATCTCTGACAACTCTGACAACCTTTTTTTTTTTTCTTTCACAATATTTTTCCCTTCTGTGAGTACCATATAATTTTCAGTTTTGGCCGGTGATACTGTTATGATTTGGTAGCTGAGGAGTGCAGGTAAAAAAGGCAATACACCAGAGCAGTTGGAATCTATGAGATTGCAGTACCCTGACTAACCACCACAACTAGAGGCAGCCGTGGAGCGTTCCTACGTTGGTCCTAGACGCCTCGTCACAGCCTGAGAAACTAACTACAGTCTTGGCCAAAAGTTTTGAGAATGACACAAATATTATGTTTTCACATGATCTGCTGCCCTCTGGTTTTTATGTGTGTTTGACAGATGTTTTTATCACAGACAGAAATATAATAATTACAAACATATGAGTAACAAAAGCTTATATTGACAGTTAGAATGAGTTAATGCAGCAAGTCAATATTTGCAGTGTTGACCCTTCTTCTTCAGGACCTCTGCAATTCTCCCTGGCATGCTCTCAATCAACTTCTGGACCAAATCCTGACTGATAGCAGTCCATTCTTGCACAATCAATGCTTTCATTTTGTCAGAATTTTTAGGTTTTTGTTTGTCCACCCATCTCTTGATGATTGACCACAAGTTCTCAATGGGATTAAGATCTGGTGAGTTTCCAGGCCATGGACCCAAAATCTCTATGTTTTGTTCCCTGAGCCATTTAGTTTATGGCAAAGTGCTCCATCATGATGGAAAAGGCATTGTTGATCGCCAAACTGCTCTTGGAGGGTTGGGAGAAGTTGCTCTTGGAGGACATTCTGGTACCATTCTTTATTCATGGCTGTGTTTTTAGCCAAGACTGTGAGAGAGACGATTCCCTTGGCTGAGAAGCAACCCCACACATGAATGGTTTCAGGATGCTTAACAGTTGGCATGAGACAAGACATGGTGGTAGCGCTCATCTTGTCTTCTCCGAATGAGGCGTTTTCCTGATGTCCCAAACAATCAAAAAGGGGATTCATCAGAGAAAATAACTTTACCCCAGTCCTCAGCAGTCCACTGCCTGTACCTTTTGCAGAATATCAGTCTGTCCATGATGTTTTTTCTGGAGAGAAGTGGCTTCTTTGCTTCCCTCCTTGAGACCAGGCCTTGCTCCAAGAGTCTCCGCCTCACAGTGCGTGCAGATGCACTCACACTTGCCTGCTGCCATTCCTGAGCAAGCTCTGCACTGCTGGTAGCCCGATCCCGCAGCTGAAACACTTTTAAGAGACGGTCCTGGCGCTTGCTGGTCTTTCTTGGGTGCCCTGAAGCCTTTTTGGCAACAATGGAACCTCTCTCCATGAAGTTCTTGATGATGCGATAGATTGTTGACTGAGGTGCAATCTTTCTAGCTGCGATACTCTTCCCTGTTAGGCCATTTTTGTGCATTGCAATGATGACTGCACGTGTTTCTTTAGAGATAACCATGGTTAACAGAAGAGAAACAATGATGCCAAGCACCAGCCTCCTTTTAAAGTGTCCAGTGGTGTCATTCTTACTTAATCATGACAGATTGATCTCCAGCCATGTCCTCATCAACAGCCACACCTGTGTTAATGGAGCAATCACTGAAAAGAGGTTAGCTGGTCCTTTTAAGGCAGGGCTGCAATGATGTTGAAATGTGTTTTGGGGGATAAAGTTCATTTTCTAGCCAAATATTGACTTTGCAAGTAATTGCTGTTAAGCTGATCACTCTTTATAACATTCTGGAGTATATGCAAATTGCCATTAGAAAAAGTGAAGCAGTAGACTTTGTAAAAATTAATATTTGTGTCATTCTCAAAACTTTTGGCCATAACTGTATACCTAAAGATAGAAAGAGGAAAGCTATCTGCCCCGGAGCAGATCCCCAAAGAACATAGAAAGCCCCCAAACATGTAATGGCGGTCAGACAAGAAGAAATACTGACACAGACAGAAAATAGTATGAGCAAACGTTGGGGCCCAAACTATCTAAATAGAAAAGGATAGGAAGGGCACTTACTGCAATCCCAAAAAACCCTGAAAAGCACCAACTCTACTAATTTCAAAAACACCTGAGATCACACGACCTCTACCACCTAAATTAGTTCTCTGGTGTAACAAAATCAAAACAGCAGCCACTGAAAAAACTGGAAAAAGCAAATGTACAAAATATCAGTGGCTGAACTAAACTAAGAGGGCAAAAGCCCCCGGAGGGGACCCTGAAGGCCCCCACAGAAGTGCAGGACAAAATGCAAAAATCAAGCACAAAAACAAAAAGAAGAAAATGTCTTATCTATTAGCAGGAGATGCAGACACGACACAGCAGGCTACAAAGGAATCAGGAATCAAGGATTGAGACCAGAACAATTGATCACCGGCAACCCTGATGGGAAGGCGACTCCCTTATATAAGACCAGTCAGTAACACCTGATTCCCAATCCTCACAATCTTCACTGGACAGTCCAGTACCGCTTGTAACCACCAGAGGGAGCCTCTGCTCAGAACTCATCTCAAGTCCATTCACAACAGTCCTGGGTGATGCTCCCTCCTTACCTCTGGATGAGGTGCAATACCTCTGTGGCAACTAAACCCTCAGAGGCGCCACATATAATGCAGTCCACACATGCACAGTATAATGCAGTCCCCTCATAGTATAATGCAGCCCCCTCAGAGCATAATGCAGCTCCCTCTAAGAGTGTAATGCAGCCTCCTTAGAATATAATGCAGCCCCACACACAGTATAATGCAGCCCCCTCATAAAGTATAATTCAGCCCCTCAGAGTATAATGCAGCCCCGCACACATAGTATAATGCAGCCCCAGAGTATAATGCAGCCCCCTCAGAGTATAATACAGCCCCACACACAGTATAATTCAGCCTCCCACAAGCACACACAGTATAGTGCAGTCCCCCACACACAGCATAATGGAGCCCCACACAAAGTAAAATGCAGCCCCCACACACAGTGTAATGCAGCCCCCACACACATTATAATGCTTCCCCCACAAACACAGTATATTGCAGCCACCACACACACAGTATAGTGTAGCTACCCACACACAGTATAATGCAGCCCCCCACACACAGTATAATGTAGCCCCCACACAGTATAATTCAGCCCCCCACAAATACACACAACGTATAATGCAGCTCCACACACTCACATTATAATGCAGCCCCCACAAACACAGTATAGTGCAGCCCCCACACACAGTATAATGCAGTCGCAACACAGAGTATAATGCAAGGTCCATGGATATTGGATCATTACCAGCCTGAAAAACCAGGCCTCAGCATTCTTCTTCATCTGGCTGGTTAACAAAAATAGGGGGGACCCCATGCCATTTTTTTTGAGGGGATCCCCTATTTTTGTTAATCAGTTCACTTCAGGTCAGCCTGGATTCCCTCTGACGTCACTGATGCTGTGGGTGTCCCTGGCTAACCTGAAGTGAAAGTGGAAAGCAATCAATTATGCTAACCACTCCCTCTCCTGTCAGCCAGGAGAGGAGCTCATTCATTCAGGGGTTTACTTTGAGACTGTCAGCATTAGCTGCAGTCTCTGCAGTAAACATTAACCCTTTCAGAAGGATTACATCGGGGGACCTGACTGAACATCGGATAGGTAAGAATAATGTTGCTTTATTATTTTTATTTTTATTACAGATGAACAAGGGCTTCGCAAGGAATGGCAGTAAAATAAAATATTGTCAAAAACTGTGTGTTTATTTCATTAAAATGATTTTTTTATTAAAGTGTGTGTGTTTTATTTTTATTTTATACAATAGGATTAATAATTGATAGTTGTCTAATTGACAGCTCTCAATTATTAACCTGGCTTAAACTCACCTTTCAATAGCAAGGTGGCTTTAACCCCTTATTAACCCATTCGCCACCGCTACAGGGCAATGGGAATAGACGAGCAAAGTGCCAGAAAGGGCGAATCCAATTATAGATTTGCCTTTTCTGGTGTGTCTGGGGCAGATGTTAGTAGCCAGGGGGGGGCAAAAATAATGGTCCCTCTCTGGGTTATTATTATCTGCCCCCACTTGCTGGCTTTGTCTGTCTGGTTGAGAAAATAGGGCGGGAGCCCACGCATTTTTTTTCAACAATTTTACACCTCAAATATATATATAATATATATATATATAATATTACATTCATTTGAATTTGTGACACATATATATATATATATTTATATTTATAGTTCATACACTTCTACATAGCATAATAGCCGCTAATTCAATTGCCGGCTTTTGTGAAAATACAGAAGCCGACATGAATTGACACATGGTTTACATAGAGTTAACCATGTCATTTCATGTTGTTTGATATATTGTTTTCACTAACAATTACATGCGTGTATGTGTGCAAAATTTGACACATGTAGGGGTTAATTAAAGGTGTAAATTCGTAGCAAAAAAGTCCGGTTTTTTTACAACAAATTTACACCTTTAATTAACCCCTACAGGTGTGAAATTTTGCACACATACACTCATGTAATTGTTTGTGAAAACCAGATATCAAACTACATGAAAAGACATAGTTAACTCTATGTAAACCATGTGTCATTTCATGTCGGGTGCTTCTGTATTTTCACAAAAGCCGGCATTACCCGGCAATTGAATCAGAGTCTATTTTACTATGTAGAAGTGTATGAACTATAAATATATGTATATATATGTCACAATGACATGTATATATATATATATATATATATATATATATGTATTCTATGTGTGTATATTTTGTGTTTACAAGGAAAGAAAGGGTTTTTTTTAGTTCCGATATTTCTGTCCCATTGACTTGCATTGTGTTTCCGGTATCGGATCGGCAATACCCGATACTTTTTGAGCATCAGGCCGATCCAATCCGATCCGATATTTTAGGATATCGGGCAGTATCGCTCAACACTACTAAAGATGCCACTGCCTCGGCTTGCTAGCTGAGTCTTGAAGTTCTCCACTAGGCTAGGGCCGGTGTCCCTTTTGCGACCAGGTCACTCCACTATTGGATCGGGCCCCACGGATGGACTACTCACTATCCGTGCCTGTAGGACCCCTTCCATCCTTCCAGAAGATGCTCTATACTTAATCTAACTTTCTCCATCTGGGGACAAGCTCCTACCAGCTTGAGCTCCCCTCACACTATCTGACTCTACAGTCTCCTTCCCGCTCTCTAAGCTTCACACCCCTCCTTCTGTTTTCTCCACCCACCTACCAACACTTTTTCCTACCCAGCCCGGGATGAGACCATCCTCCCATAGAGTACGTCCAGGGTGCCCTGCTACTATAGTCTGTGTTGGGTGCAGGTGTTAGAGTCCTGGGTGGTGCTCCCTCCTTACCTCTGGATGAGGTGCAATACCTCTGTGGCAACTAAACCCTCAGGGGCGCCACATATAATGCAGTCCACACATGCACAGTATAATGCAGCCCCCTCATAGTATAATGCAGCCCACTCAGAGCATAATGCAGCTCCCTCTAAGAGTGTAATGCATCCTCCTTAGAATATAATGCAGCCCCACACACAGTATAATGCAGCCCCCTCATAAATTATAATGCAGCCCCCTCAGAGTATAATGCAGCCCCGCACACATAGTGTAATGCAGCCCCAGAGTATAATGCAGCCCCCTCAGAGTATAATACAGCCCCACACACAGTATAATTCAGCCTCCCACAAGCACACACATATAGTGCAGCCCCCCACACACAGCATAATGGAGCCCCACACAAAGTAAAATGCAGCCCCCACACACAGTGTAATGCAGCCCCCACACACATTATAATGCTTCCCCCACAAACACAGTATATTGCAGCCACCACACACACAGTATAGTGTAGTTACCCACACACAGTATAATGCAGCCCCCCACACACAGTATAATGTAGCCCCCACACAGTATAATTCAGCCCCCCACAAATACACACAATGTATAATGCAGCTCCACACACTCACATTATAATGCAGCCCCCACAAACACAGTATAGTGCAGCCCCCACACACAGTATAATGCAGTCGCAACACAGAATATAATGCAGCCCCCCCACACACAGTATAATGCAGTCCCCCCACACTCACAGTATAATGCAGCCCCCCACACACAGTATAATGCAGCCCCCCCATACACAGTATAATGCAGACCCCCACACAGTATAATGCAGACCCCCCACTCACAGTATAATGCAACCCTCACAAACAATGTATACAGTAATGCAGCACCCCACACACAGTATAATGCAGCCCCCAATCACAGTATAATGCAGCTTCCACAAACACAGTGTAGTGCAGCCCCCCCACACACATGCATACACACACAAAACTTAACTTTCCTCCTTATTCCCTTGCTGCTCTGGCTTATGCAGCATGTCTCATGAGCTCCACTGCTGGAATATGCTGAGTTAGAGTCAGAGGCAGAGGGGGAGTGATAGGAGAGGGAGCATCATCTGACACTCTCTACTCCATCACTGCTTTAAACAGTATCAGCAGTTATGATGCCAATAAGTTCAATGCACGATGCGGGGGGCGGCGCCGGGCCCCTCTTACTCACAGATCCCATAGCACCCGTGTGGTGTTCTGCTATTAGCGCATCACCACTGACTGGGGCTGCTGGAGGTGCAGTGGCCCTAGGCAGCTACCTGGTCTGCCTTCCCCTAACACTGGCCCTGACCAAGAAACCAGATCCCTTGCTGCCTGCAAGGGAGGTTCCACAAATATGCTAGACACACCAGGCCTGATGTCCACAACTGTGGTGCCAACTCCGGAAATTGATCCCACTGTGGATGAGAAAAAGCACCAGCGATTGGATTTTTAATTTCTGTCCTACACTTAGTCACAACTCACTTGTTTAGGGTCAAGTCCAGCAAAATACCTTCACCACCGCAGGCGACGCTGATGATAATGAATTTATCACCACCACTGCTCCCTCAGAATCACACTATAGTCGGATTTTTTGTTCTTCACTTTGTTGCCCCACACTGACAATGCGATAACAATGTGAAGAAGGATAAGATATGAATGATGTCAAGCCCTGATCTGTCCAGAACCGAGGCAATGTGCCCGCTAACCTACTAGCCAACCTACTACTCTGAAAATACAAAGCAAAACATTGCTGCCATGCAATGTTGATAAATAAGCACAAAACTTCAGTGCTCACTACTGGCTCAATTCAAATTGACCTGCCATTATATAATTCCAGAAAAAAAGTGCCCAAACCCTTAAATCCTCTCGTAATTCCTTCTTAAACCTAACAAAATGGATAGGAGACTTTATTCCAGCCGTCGCCAATGACAAACGCCGACAAAAAGCTCTACCCATCGGCATGTTTCTGCATGCAAAGTTCAATTTTGCTAGTAAAGATTGCATCTCTTGAAGCGTAACTTTCTGTAAGGCCAGGGTCACACTTGCGAGAAACTCGCACGAGTCTTGCACCTCAATACCCGGCACTGCGGCCTAATCCACACTGTATTATCTGCCATCAAAGGAACACCAAATTTCTTGGCCAAACTTTCCATTGTGTTTAATAGGATGGAACAATCAGATGTCTGAGCCGAACCAATGAACAAAATCATCTAAATAATGGATGCAAGAATTCAAACCGACACTTCCTTAAACCACCCATTCCAAAAACGTGTTGTAAACGCTTCAAAGCACAGGAAAGTGAACATCCCATAGGAAGACAGCGGTCAATGAAAAACCCTCCATCTCAAAAGCAACCCAATAAATGCATGCTATCCGGATGCACAGGCAAAATCTGATGCTGCCTCTACATCAGTCTTCGCCATCAAATTGCCTTTTCCGCAAAACCGCAGCCATTCATTTGCGGCATCAAACGAAGTGTACATTGCCGAGCATAACTCTGGATCTATTCCATCATTCACTGAAAAACCTTTGGGAAAAGACAAATGGTGGATTAAACTAAATTTATTTAGATCCTTTTTTGGAACCACACCAAGTGGTTCCAAGTGGTTGAGGGGAGCCACAACAAACGGTCCTACCGTCCTACTTATGGCCACCTCCTTGCCCAATTTTTCCAAAGCAACACTGGGGAATTGAAGTGCTGATTTTAAATTCCTAGTAGTTAACCTTGGTTTCAACATAACTGATCCGTAAACCATCCCTGAAACCCTTCTTCAACAAAATGGCCACTGCTTTAGCAGGCTACTTATTTAGAAAGTGCTCCATCTCAGCCAAGCACAACGGAGGCACCCCTTTTTTCAATATTATCTCCCCCTCTTTGTCTACTACCCTTGAAGCACTTTGCTGCGCTGTGAGCACCCCCACATGTTGAGCATTCATCTTTAAATTTTCACTTGTCCCCGAATGTACACATCCCTTCATTAAAGGAGAAACACAGCCCTTTCTGCATCACCACCGAGTGTCCTGACTGCCCTAAACCCCTGGTACCCCTGGAAATGACTGACTACCCTGGCCCAACCTATTATCAGCTGTCACCCTCAACCATAAGGAGATGTCTTTATGATCCCAGTGAATAGTAGTCCGTATTGCCTTCCGCTAGCAAAAAGGTTGGTCATATCTAAGCCAACCTTGGCCGCCATATACTCTGTAAGCCTCCCTGATCGAATCCATCTAACAGAACAGACCCGCAAAATTCTCAGGAACGTTTTTACCTATCATGCTAGCCAAGATAGCGAACGCCTGCAACCAATTATTAAAACTTCTGGGAATTATATCTCCTCTTTTCCTTGTCTTCCTTCTTTGACACATCCTTTCTAGCCCTATACAGTCATGGCCAAAAGTTTTGAGAATGACACAAATATTAATTTTTACAAAGTCTACTGCTTCACTTTTTCTAATGGCAATTTGCATATACTCCAGAATGTTATAAAGAGTGATATGCTTAACAGCAATTACTTGCAAAGTCAATATTTGGCTAGAAAATGAACTTTATCCCTCAAAACACATTTCAACATCAGTGCAGCCTTGCCTTAAAAGGACCAGCTAACTTCTTTTCAGTGATTGCTCCATTAACACAGGTGTGGGTGTTGATGAGGACCTGGCTGGAGATCAATCTGTCATGATTAAGTAATAATGACACCAGTGGACACTTTAAAAGGAGGCTGGTGCTTGGCATCATTGTTTCTCTTCTGTTAACCATGGTTATCTCTAAAGAAACACGTGCAGTCATCATTGTAATGCACAAAAATGGCCTAACAGGGAAGAGTATCGCAGCTAGAAAGATTGCACCTCAGTCAACAATCTATCGCATCATCAAGAACTTCAAGGAGAGAGGTTGTTGCCAAAAAGGCTTCAGGGCGCCCAAGAAAGACCAGCAAGCGCCAGGACCGTCTCTTAAAAGTGTTTCAGCTGCGGGATCGGGCTACCAGCAGTGCAGAGCTTGCTCAGGAATGGCAGCAGGCAGGTGTGAGTGCATCTGCACGCACTGTGAGGCGGACACTCTTGGAGCAAGGCCTGGTCTCAAGGAGGGCAGCAAAGAAGCCACTTCTCTCCAGAAAAAACATCATGGACAGACTGATATTCTGCAAAAGGTACAGGCAGTGGACTGCTG